>JAVGVS010001809.1:0-15018 GCA_032718565.1 Distichodus sexfasciatus
TTATTATATATTACATTTATTATTATCAGATATATTACATAGCTTCTCTACAGGTCTATCAACAATATGTCAGCAACTCTCATGACTGCCCCCTGCAGCACTGGAGTAAAACCACACGGTCTGTAACCGGGACTCAGCATTGTAACCGGGACTATTACAGCATTGTAAAGCTGAGTGTTGTGATGTTTTGTCTTCCTCCATTGTGTTACTCACCTCCTGTGGAAGGCGTGTTGGCATGGCAACACCCCCAGCTCATCTTTCACCTTGAAGTCCTCCAGACAAACAGCACACGTCTGCTGCGGGGTGACAGACACACAAACATTGTATATATGTACACGAAAAGAGGCAGACACATAAAATACTGTCAGAGATAAAAAAAGAGAGAGACACACACAGTGACACAAAAAAATACAGAGACACAAAAAGAGACAGACAGACAGACAAACACAGACAGGGACACAATGAAAGAGACCCACTGACAGATCAACAGATAGACACATGCAGCGAGACAAGACCACAAAAGAGACAGACAGACAGGGACACAATAAAAAAGACAGAGATACATAAACAATTACACGAAAAGAGAGAAACAGTTAGAAAGTGACAGTTAGAAAAATATATACAGAGACATATTTAGAGTGAGAAGAAATAAGATATATACATGTGACACATATACAGTGACACAAAAAGAGATATACACACACTGGCAGGGACACAAGAAGAGAGAGACACAAGCATAAAGGGACAGGAACACAAAAAAGGGAGACACATATACAGGGACGGGAAATGAGTCAGACAGACACACACACAGGTGATACAATAAGAGACAGACACATACACACAGACAAGGCCAAAAATACATAGACAAGACACAAAGACACACACAGGCAGGAACACAGTAAGACAGATATATACACAATGACACAAAAAGAGGGACACAGTCAGTGACAGTCAGTTAAGACAGACACATATACAGAGACGGGGCAAAAAATAGAGACAAACACATAACACAGCAGATATAAAGACATAAACAGACACCACAAGAAGAGACAAACACAAACAGAGACAGAGACACAATAAGAAAGATCACATCATACATATTCCCTGTCAAATATAATAATATATTTAGTTATTATTATAATAGCTAACATAATAATAACAATAATAGATTTTTTTTACCCCATGAAGATTCAGCTTCTTAGAATCTGCTTTTAAGATGACCTGCAATTAATTTAAACTTTCATTACATTTGGAACTACAAAATGTGGTTAAAAATATTATAGATATTTAAATATTATAAATATCAATATATTCTACATCACGGGTCACTCTCTTACCTCTTTATAGCCAAACCGCTCACTTTGGGCTTGGTGTCTTAATTTACTGGGGAGACAAAATGAAGAGAGGTATTCATCAGAAACTAAAAATGGAATTAATCACGTTTTAACAACATGTTATTTGGTCTGAGGCTTCATTACCACATGCAGTAATTCCACAACTTCACAGTCCTTCAAAGCGTTGCCCATCTCAGAAACAAATGACCGTATTTGCGTGAGAATGACAGTTAGAACAGGTTTGCAAATTACAATGTAATGTACATTCCACCGCTAGATGTCACTAAAGCACTTACACAACATATAAACTGTTTTCAAACAAAGAGTGAGAGATTATGACTAAAAAGCTGAATTAAGACCACAATCCGTAGCTGTGTTGTAGCTTTATAAAATGAGTCAGTGACACACACTGTCATGAGTCACTACTGATGTGGAATAAGAGCAGCGTGACGGGTCGGCGTGATCGATTTGCCTGATGATTCACCGTTTTGCATGGAATTGCAAGTGTTTGCAAGCCTTCGTTGGTGACGTGAGCCCTCAAGTGGTTCTGGCATGTTAATCCGCTACATGACTTCTCATTTTATGTCCGTTCCACAGGAAAAACTGCCTGTGGCCTCCTCCAAAGCCGAACAAGAAAATAAATGTGATGGATTGTGAATTGAGGTGTGATCTGTAAACTTGGATGTTTACGACTGAAACTGATGATGCCTCTAGAGGGATTGTGTTTCTGCCTAAACTGAGAGGAAACAGCTGGCTCTGGGAGCTTTGATATGACTCGACATTTCTCTAGAATGAGACAAGACAAGAACAAGCTTCAGAAGAATGGCAACACAATATTAGATCAGACCTAATACACAGAAACCTCCTACACAAGCACCAAAAGTATATTAGATCAGACCTTAACCACAGAAGTACTCCACACAACAACTAAACCTATATTAGATCAGAGAAAAAACACAGAAGCAACCCATATGTTGACCAAGATAGCTTTAGATCAGACCTAAGCCACAGAAGCAGCATACGCAATGACCAACACAACGGTAGATCATACCTAAACCTCAGAGGCACCATATACAAGGACCAATACAGTATTAGATCAGACCCAAACATCAGAAACGCTGTAATCAAAGATAAACACTGTGTTAGATCAGACATAATACTCAGAATCACTGCATTCAAGGATCAACACTATGTTATTCCAGGACTAACCCTGTGTTAGATCAGACCTTATCCTCAGAACTACCATATTGAAGGACCCACAATGTGTTAGATACGACCTAATCCTCGGAGCTACCGTATTCAAGGACCAAAAATGTGTTAGATCAAACCTAAACCTCAGAACCACTGTATTCAAGGATCAACGCTGTGTCAGCTCAGAACTAATTCACAAAAGCACTCCATATGTTGAGCAACATGATGTCTGATCAGACCTAAACCACAGAAACACTCCACACAAACCAGTGTTAGATCAGACCTTAAACAAACAAGCAAAACAAAACAATAGTTGGCTACAATCAAATTTCCTTTAGTGGGATAATTATTTTGAATAAAATGGACTTGGACTTTGGATGAAGCAAAATAAAAAATACTGCACAATGCAGTGCAATGCAGTAGCTTATTTTTGTGACACAGGTGTTGTGGAACCAGTTGTGCTGGAGAACAATAGAAGAGTGGATTAAAATAGCCTCACTTTTGCCCTAAATGCCTCTGTGTTAAAGTGGAAATGACCTGGGTCGACTGAAGCCTACTGACGCGAGTGTGGCAGCTTCCTGTCCCCAAACGGCTCATTTCCTGCTTCAGTTGTCTTTCACACTATTGTAATGCACATGTAAGTGTGTTTGTGTTTTTACCTTATAAAGTAGCAGCAGAAAATGAGGCTGAGCATGAAGACGAAGATGCCCGTGCCGAAGATGACCATGTATATGTTGAGAGGCAGGTCCTGGAAGGAAACAGGTGTCATCGCGCAGGTCTTATTGGAGTAGATCAGTCTCAAACTGCAGAAGCACCCTGTACAGGAACAACATAGTCTTAAATCAGACAAAATAATCTTATACAGGATTCAGCACCTTGTTAAATAACATCTAGGCAACAGGAACACCAAAAAGCAGACATAAATCACGGCATAAAACACTGCATAATCACAATATTTAAGAACCAACACACTGTTAGATCAGACCTTCATATCTAAAGCACCTGTCCAAGGACCAACACTGTTAGGTCAGACCTAAACATCAGAAGTACTGTATTCAATAATCAACACTGTGTTAGATAAGACATAAACATCAGGAGCACCGTATCCAAGAATCAACACTTTGTTAGATCAGACCTTACTATCAGAGGCACTGTTTCCAAGGACCAAGACTGTTTTAAATCAGACCTAACCACCAGAAGCACCATAGACAAGAACCAACACATTGTTAGATCAGACCTAAACATCTTAAGCACTGTATACACAGCCCAACGCCCTGTTAGATCAGACCTAAATATCAGAAGCCCTGTACCCAAGGACCAAGACTGTGTTAGATCAGACCTAAACATCAGAGGTACAGTATACAAAGACAAACACACTGTGAGAGCAGACCTCAACATAAGAAGCACTGTATCCAAGGAACAACACTCTTGATAGATCAGACCTAAACATCAGAAGTACTGTGTACAAGGACCAACACTTTGTTAGACCAGACCTAAACATCACAAGCACCACATAGAAGGACCAACACTTTGTTAGATCAGACTTTAACTTCAGAAACAGTTTCCATAGACCAATACTAATCAGACAGAGGTGAATAGAGAATTCTCTTTCAAAAACAAATCTTTTATCAAGTACCTATTAAAGGAAATATTCTGCTTTGCTGTTTTTCAATCCTTGGCAGGAAACTACACTCAGCAAGTCACCAAAAAGTGCAAACCTTTAATGTCTAATCTAACTTCAGCCTGTGGCGCCTCAAATCAACACTAGGGCGTTCCATAACTCATCACAGGTGAGTAATCAGTCAGACACGCCTGTAAACATGATGCCGAACTTGCCTCTGCATGTACAAGGCGCTACAGTGGTTGATGTGGATACTACACTAGTCAGCTCAGTCCAGCACCGTATGACAGTGATTTCAATTTTAAAAAAATCAATTTAATCAAGTCAGTCTTGAAATTAACATTTTTGGTATCCGGTAACCATGGTAACTTTGGGTGTAGACGAAAAGGTCAAGAAACACTTAAGTCTATATAAGAGCCTTATTACAGTTGACAATACCGATTCAATATTAGTAACAATGGGTCAAACAACTGTAATCAATTTTTTTTGCTGATTTAAAGTAACAAGTGTTGCCATTAGTTTGAGATTGACTTGAGGTTTACATTTTATTCTCATCTTTTCCTCAGTTGTCACCGTTTTCTATTGAAAATTTAATCCTGAACAATTTACAACTGAGCAATTTAGTTTAATTGATTAAATGATAAATCCTCTTACTTTTGGATATCAACAATTTTATAAGAAGAATTTGTCACAATGGGTTTTACAATGTAATAAAAACAATGTTTCAGTCATGCCTGGTGTTGCCCTTCTAGTGACTGATATTACTTTTTTGGACTGATATCGGATCGGTATTTAGTATCGGACAATACCGAGCAGCCCGTACGAACAAGACATCTCTAAGCAGATGTTCCTATTTAAAAAGGTCTTTTGCAGAGTCACATATAACACGTACACATAACATGTGCTCCATCTAAAGCTTCATTAGTAAATAAAGAGGTGTAATTTGTCATTAACCTAGCACAGACTTGTTTACTGCGTTTCTCTCAATAACAAGTTTGTTTGAAAAACAAAAATATTGATTCAGTCCTGCTTCTAAATGAGACGTGGGGGAATTGCACAAGCCAAGGTTTGTGTTAGAGAACGACTGCATTCTTTTCTTTTCTTGCATTGTCTTTTCCTGGCTTTCAGTGAGACTCTCTTCTGTAATACATCTGTGATCATTTGGCTGAGAATCAGGCCAGACTTCCCTCTGTAGGAGCAGAAACAAGAGCTGAGCGGCCCAAACGTCCTGGGTTCTGGCAAGACGCCTTAGACGCAGGTACACACACGAAGACAAAACAAGAGATAAACACAAACGACAGTAGACACACACACTTGATGGTGCTCCCTGTTGAAAACAACAGTTACCTACGGTTACACAATCACATTTTATAAAAACAGACGCTTGAGGTTTATAAAAAATCTCACATCAGAATGGGATTTTTTTCCTGTATGTTAATACTACAGTTGAAATGATTACTTTGCAAAAAAACTGAAGAAATTGCAAAATTTAAACATAGCCCAAAGATAATATAATTGCAACCATGACCAGTTTCTTACGGGAAGTGCCTGGTTTCTTTTGAATGCTGTGATTTCCGGCATATTTTGCCAACGTACAAGAAGAAATTATGGAAATTACAGGCAGAGGGTTACAGTTGGCATGAAACCCGAAGAACACTGTGCTATGGCAAATTCGTTTAGCAAGTAAAAATATACTGCTGACAAAGACCTTACAGTCTGAGGGCCTGTTTACACGTAGGCGGATATTTTTATAAACACAGATTTTTTAATACGTTTGGGCCTTTCGTTTACACGTATCCACAGAATCCAGCATTTTGAAAAATCTTCACTTTGGAGGGCATTTAAAAAAAATATGTTTGATGTGTCTAAAACTATTGTGTTTGTGCACATGTATAGACAGTATACATACATATACAGTACATACACACACACTGTATATACTGTTGGTAGAAGTAGCAAACAGTATGTAATGATTATTTACTGTCTCCACAATATATTTTAATAAAAGTAGAGATGACATATGGACCCACTCGCCTGAACTGCTATTGTTCAGAGAAAATTCAATGAGGCTTCAATTTGATTTGTGTCTCATGACGTTCTCTTCATATTTCTCTGGGTGTGTGTTCAATCGAAGTCAATCAACAAGCAGCCTTACTGTCACTTGATGTGATTTTGGCTGAGTACATCTACACCAGCTCCTGCTCCAACTGGACTTGAGGAGATTGATCTGGGGGAGAAGCGGTGTGAGAGTGGCTTCATCTAATACTGATAACACGCTGGAATAAGTGCTGCTGGTGTTCCTCTGCTGGGAAGATAGTTGTTCACTTCACTAAAGTTGAGGCTTTCAAATACTAATAATGAGGCAGTGGAAGTGTGTGATGAGTGATATGAGATGATCAGCACCCCATTTCTCTCTCATACTACACACACACACACACACACACACTCAACTTTGGGACAGTTGATATTGTAACGGTTAAGGTGTTTGGATCCAGGGACCGGTAAAGGTACTACTGAGGTACTCATGAGCAAAGTACTGTCTCCAAACACTGCTCCCCGGGCGCTGTCTATGTCAGCTGCCCACTGCTCCTTCACGGATGGGTCAAATGCAGAGGTCAGATGTTGTCGTGGTGCGCTGTGTGCTGTGTGCTGTGTTCACAATGACAAATAATCACTCACTTTGACTTTCAACTTGCTATCTTTACTCCCACAACGTCTAACCCTAACTTTACTAACTTTAACCTTCGGAAGCAAAAGCAGATTTAATATGTCCTTTAGTTTTGCACATAAAATCTGTAATTGTTCCATAAAATATTTTTTCTTTTTGAGGTCAAGTCCTCGCATACAAATATGTCCTCACAAAGTCACAAAAATGTCACAATTCTCAGGTTTTCACCTTTGAGACAATACCTAAAAACCTACACACACAAAAGATGATCATCTTTACCACATCAAAAATGAACTCCTAAAAAGGGAGGTAGGGTGTAGTGCTTGGCTTGCTTATGAGTACCTCAGTGGTACCTTTACTGGTTCGGGACTTGAACTTTGGGGAAATGGGGAATTTTGTTCAATACTAAAAGTGAAAACTGTTCGTAATTTATATTTGATTTCTGATGGTTTTAGTGCCACAGGCTTAGGGACCGTCACAAAATTACAGAACTGTGTTTAAAGGAATAATTTTTGAGATGTTATTTCAATAATAAATCATTTAGCATATACATATGGGTGTGGAATTTTTACATTGTTCTCATTAGGAAAACAGTATTTAAGTCAAGTGGGTCATTTTTTAAAGCATTATTTTTTGTTTTCTGTTTAAAAAAGACTCAAAAGACTGTCTCAGATCGTATCGGTACATATCCAAATTTACAATATCGGTATCGGACATAAAAAGATGGTATCGTGCCATGTTTACTTCAAACACATCTCAAACCCTACATGAATGTTTCTAGTGAAAGTCCCACTCCCCCACTTATCTGTTGCATGGAACACAGACAAGTCATTTTTACATATTTCAGAGACGGAGCCAGAAGAGAGAATCTTTCTAAAATATTGATGGCAAATGGTTCTACCGTGTCACAACGTTAGCTGCCAATGTGGAGATTTGTACTATATGACTGCGGAGATGTTAAGACGGTTCTCCCAAAGCCTGACGTTGCCTACGGCGTGAATTTTTTGTGTGTTGAGTCCCTGAGGCCCAGGCTCATCTAGAGTTCTGCAGGCCGGCTGACCTATATACACAGCAGGGGGGAAAACGTGAGCTTCTTGTTCTGACCAGTAATTTCTTACATTATTGTGTTTAAGACATCACTCCAGCGCTGGAGCGCTTCCTTCGTCTCGCTATCCCTCCACGCTCAGTTGAGCAGCAGCAGTGAGAGTTGTGTTAAGGGACCGGATTTGGACCATAAAATGTTTTTCACAATCGTATCGTCCCCTCCTCACATCTGTCACTAACGCAACACCACCCGATGCTGGGTTCAAATGAGAACTTTAAGCCAGGGCTGGGAAATTCACTGAAAATGAACCAAAACTGATATTCAGAATCTATACGTGACCCGATCTGCCGTAATGAGTCGGAAGTCATTTATTTAGATACGGGCCGATTATGTTGAAAAACATCAAAAATATCGATCTTTCTTTTTTGGTCTTATATGAAAGAAAAGGTCTTCAAAATTAATCTGGTCTCTAAAAAAGAAAAATCGACATTTTTGTGATGTTTTTCAACATAATCGGCCCGTATCTAAATAAACAGAACGCCGACTTCCGACTCATTACGGCAGATCGGGTCACATACAATGTACAATCTAACAAACTTTGTCAGTTAAGTATGAGGTCAAGAATCAAACACAAAAGAAAAGAACTGTTCGTTAATTGTAATCGAGGTAAAATGTTATGCCCTACTTTAATACAGTAAACCCAAGATCACAAAAATGGAGAACAAGAACACACTAGCTAAAATAGCAAAGATTAGAGGTGTGAACCTTCACTGGTCTCACGATTCGATTTGATTACAATTATCAGGATAACGATTCGATTCGATGCGATATCTCGACGCATCACGATGCATGCCATCAATTTTTCTACATTACTTCAAATTGCATGCAGATTGGGCAGCCATAGTTACTACGTTCTTTTTTTACTTGAATTTTTATGCTGTAGCCAGAAAATCACTAACCAATGTTGTTATGATGTAATTCAGGAGTTATCAACTGCAAGCAGTCTGAGTGTGGGAGGGTGCATTTTTTTCTACTACTTTTTAGATATTTGCATTAAATGCATTATTCATAAAGATTCCCAAATCATCTGGACATAAAAGAGATTATCTTCACAGTAGAGAGAAATCCCATCTTGGTGCACATAAACACTAACATGTCTGCTGAACTTGCTTATGGTTTTAAAGTTTTGTTCTTCACGGTTATAAAACAGTTCTGCACAGATTTGTTGATTTTGCTTCGAAATTGTAAGTGGTGATCTTCTGCTTTTGGTCCATTGCTTGTCTGACTACAGTTAGTCTTGTCTGGCCTTTACAATCTTTAATAAGCCATTACAGCAGCATTAGCCAGATAATGATCTGGTCACAACAAATCAAAGGTACTGATGCTAAACATTTTTTCTAATAAAGCTGAGCACAATGGCCATTGATTCCGCTCCTTTATCGCAAATTGCAGACCTACGAACATGTGATGATTGGCTTGTTTACCGGCAGCTAATACGTACTAATGGATTGATTTGTTGAACAAGGCTCAAGCAGTGATAGCCTCACGATGGCAACAGATATCAAATGCAGAATCCCTTCGTTCTCCGAGCGGATCCTGCATGGCTGTGCGTGTTTGTCAAACCCACTCCCAGTCTGTAGTATCAGTCTGCGCACCTCTTCTTATATATTTATAGGTCATTTTCGTACTTCTCTTGAAAGTAGCGATAAGAGACTTTCCGCTCTCCTGGGGCTTTAAATATTTCATGGGTTGCTCTGAAAATGCGGAGCACAAATGCACATTTTCATTCTTGCCCTCCTTTTAAAAAGGAGAAGTCTGCGAAAAATAGACGTGCATAGCAGCACACTGACTCATGGTGTTTTTCGCATGAAAACAAGTTTGTTTTTGGGGTGGAAAAACTGGAGTGGAAAAGTCAGACTTCTTAATGTAAAATTCATGCCAGGTTTTGTTTTGACCTGATGGTTTAAAGGGGCAAACCACTCTCCCCCCAAACAGGCTAATAATGCACAGAAGTTATGGGGGCTTTTTAAAAGGAATCAGAGATGTATCTTATGCTAAATGTCCTCATTAGATTTCAATCATTGTGTCGTACTTTAAGTCACTCATTGACAAGTTACTTTGAGCCGAGCAAATTCCAATATAAATCCCAGTCTAGCATTAGTTAGTTTGGACCAAACTTCTGGCCAAAATCCCTACATTTTTCAACCATGACATCCCCATCTGGTTGTTTTTAAACTTCATTATAAAAACTTCTACATGGAGCTGAAATCTTTATTGATTTTTTGTCCTCTTTTAATCCATTCAAGTTAAAATGAGCAGCAAGAAATAAAACTGGATAAAAACCAGCCAATCTTTTTAAAGAATGTTGCTCATTATTGTTCTGTAAAAATGTTACACCAGGCTGATCTAGTTCAATTAATAGCTTGTTTGTATAACTTTGGACTGTGATTTAATTGATTCAATTTCTTTACGTTATTTTGGGCGCATGGGAATAATTTGGGAATTCTGTACATTTTGGGTTGTTTTTAAATGTATCTGTTATAATGATCATAAGAATAGGTATTCAAATCCCAGTAGAGCCTAAAAGCAATGTTGTACTCCCAAACCTGAGCTGCTCCAGGAATTAGGGAATGCAAGTCTCTCTGGATAAATACCATAAATGTCATTCACAATTACAAAAGTTCGGAAAGCAATATTTTAAGTCAAGTCTGATGTCGAGTCATGTGTATTAGAAATGAGACACTGCTCCCAATGCCCAGGTATTAGTATCATTCATTCATTCTCTAAACCGCTTAATCCCAACTACATATAAATAAATACTCTTTGATTTTTAATTAAAAAGTCACGTCACTGCAGGTAACAGTTAGTGAGCCAAATATTGACGATATCCTTCGGTTCTGAGAATGGCAGACAACAGAATAAACTCTCTGCTACATGGATGATGATGATGATGATGATGATGATGATGATGATGATGATGAAGGCGGTTACAGGTGGGAAACAAATTCTACAAATTGGAATCTTAGACTCTCCACCAACAGTCAAAAAGGATAAACAAAAGACATGAAAAATTCTATATATATACAAATTTTATTTCTTAATCACATACTCACATACACACACACTCTCTCTCATCTCTCTCTCTCACACACACACACACACATCCTTGTACTTATACAGTAGTGAGGACCTCCACTGACTTCTATATTACTGTATCTAAATAATACTACACCTAACCCTAAACATAACCCTAACCATAACCTCAGTAACCAAAAGCTAATCTTTCCACACTTTTAGTTTTGCAAACTAGTTTTTTTTTGTTTTTGTAAAAGCAGTTTAAAGAAGTGAGGACCACTAAAAAAGTCCTCACTTCCCAGAAAATGTCCTCACTCATTTTGCTTCTCACCAAGTAGCAAGTACAAGAACACACACACACTCACACACACACACACTCACACACACTCACACACACACAGACACACACAGACACACACACACACTCACACACACTCACAGACACACACTCACAGACACACACACACAGACACACACACACACACAGACACACACACACTCTCACACACACACACACACACTCATACACACTCACACACACACACACACTCACACTCACACTCACACACAGACACACACACACTCACACACACTCACATACACACACATACACATACTCACACACACACACACACACACACACTCACTCACACACATACACACACACACACACACACACTCACACACTCACTCACCGTTACACCACTGGAGCGCGTGCATCAATCCTGGCGCGTGTTTGTTCACGAACAGATGTGCGGCTCCTTTTATCTCCACATCTGCACAAAGCAAAACAACCCCCGCAAAAATACAAACGCGTCCTTACAGGGACCTGAAGTTGAGCTCCGGCATCCCGACTCAAAGCACGACTCAAACCCAAACCCGAACAAGACGACAAACGGGGATTAAAATATATTTTTAAAAAAACAACGCGATTCTTATTGTCACCAAGTCGGAATTCCGCGCCGTCGATTCACACCGAGTCCTCGATTAGCGTCCGAGTCCAGGCCTGTGCGATAAACACACACCGCGACGACGTTGACATCCATTGAGAAGCGAAAACACAGCAGATTAAAATCCCACCCAAACGGGAAGATGAGCGTTCGACTGGACCAATCCCTCCCTGGGGGCGAGCATCACTCAGCATCTCACCAATCAGCTGCACACATCATCAAAAACACAAGACGTGAGCTCAGCCTCACCTGCTTTTATTGGACCAAAACTAATTACATCACGGCTCCTGAAATCCGTCCTTTCTCCTCAGCGCAGTACGTTGCATTAAACTAGGAATACACCACTTAGTGGTACTGCAAATGTGCGCTACACTCTTAGAAAAGATGTGTTAAAATAGACACAAACTGTATTAAATTCTTACACATTAATGGATGAGTTTTGGGACAACGTTTCTTTCACAGTGGAGATGTCAAGAAAGATAAAATGTGTAATATTGACACATGCTTGGTCCTTGGTTACACATATTGCATTGAATGCTGTAAACAATTGCACATGTGTACATTTCAAAACTACACGTGACTATGTGTAAGATATCTGACTTTTTTCAAGTTTTATTAGACATTAACACAAAATGTGTTACACGTGATTTGCATAATTTTTCTACACATTTGTTCTAAGAGTGTATCACTAACCTTATTCCTTCTGTCTGTATTTTTGAAACAATTCTGGAACGTTTCAGTGTAATAACTTTTTATTTATGATGAGTGGTCCTCCTATGCTGGAGCGTGCACAGAAGCCACAAAAACCAAATCAGACAAATATCAGGGTTTCCTATCAATTACACTCTTAGAACGAATGTGTAGAAAAATTACAGAAATAATGTAACACTTTAGTTTACACATTTTGTGTTAATGTTTACCTGTTTAAACACTGTACTATAGGCTGTACATCTTTTCTGCACTTGTGTATTATCTTGGGCACTTTTAACTGGAACTTATTTAGGGCAGTTGGTAGTGTAACGGTTAGGAACCCGGCCCCAGTAATAGGAGTGTTGCAGGTTCAAGTCTCGAACCGGTAAAGGTACCGCTGGGGTACTCATGAGCAAGGTACCATCCCCAAGCACTGGTACTCAGGTACTGTCAAAAAGCTGGCCACTGCTCCCTAACAGTTGGGTTAAATGCAGAGGTCAGATTTTGTTGTGGTGCATTGTGTGCTGTGCTATGGTGCGTTCACAATGACACTCACTCAAATATTATTTTGTATTACTTGTGAATTTTGTAAGCATCATTTTCCATCCAAGTGAAGCTCCAAACACTGACCACTATTGAAAGACTGGATGGGCAGAAAGCAGCACCAAAATTAATTTCTTCTCTATTCTCCTCTCTCAGACAAGTGAACTTTGTTAGAACTTGTTGGAACTCCTTGCCCCCGCGTGCCAAAACATTTCTCTTGGTGGTAACGTAGAGATCTGATAATGCAAGACTGACATATTTTTACTGGTTGTGGGAAGAGATCAAAACATGGCATGTGGTAAGGGATTGTGCAAGGAAGTGGATGTTAGTCCTTGCAAAATAATTATACTTTACATGTTTGAGGTACGACAATCTGATTCAGGTAATTATCAGAGTCCCTTGTGTTCAAGAAGGAGAACCACAAAAACAGCACTGCAATGAAACCCCCAAGGCTGGGAGTGGGATCTACTGTAGTTAGATGTGGCACAAAAATGGCATGAGAAAATCATGTGTATTTTAAACAGAAATATAAAAAATACATTCTTCTGAGATGAAAATTAATTTTAAAAATACCGTACTAATACATGTCAGAAAACACTTTTTGGCATAAAACTGTACAAACAAAAACACACGTCTTGCTATGTTTGTGAGGTATTTACATTTCCTTAGACTCCCATAATTGAAATATCTAAATAAAGCTAAGTTCTAACTTTGATCTCAGTAAGTCTTTCTATCATTTTGAGTGAATGTTGGAACATTTCTATAAAATAATCCTTGTATACAAAAAAGTCCCGAAATCTCTTGGCCCACATAACCATCAGACACAGAGACAAGAAAATCTACAAATCCCTGAGACATTGTTATAATCCAATTTAACTGCCATGTTGTCACGTTTAGAAGAAGTAGATCTGCTCATAGGCAGTGAAGTTGGCTGCGTAAACTGGATTATAGTTATAGATTAGTGCCCTGCTCTCCTCCTCAGGCTGACTGAAGGCGTGGAAACTTCTCCTTCCTAAAACAAAAGAGAAACAGAGAGATGATGTGAAACCCTCGACCCCTCATCAAAGTTTCAATATCAAATTAAAATTTGAGGAAATAAAAATAAGTGCATTGACCTAAAAATAACAGCAAAACAAAAACGTCATATATATATATATGATGTCAATGATAATTTATATTATATTGTATATAATCAATAATTTTAAAAAAAGAGAGAAGATTTTTGTCATTTAAATGTCTGGTTGTGCTCAAAAATAAAAAAAAATGTCAAATTATGGATTTTGACATGACATTGCCTCATATCGATCGCTGGCTCCTGAACTGAATCGGATCAAAATAGCATCGAGTCGTATTTGTGATATTAGCAAACACTGAACTGTTGTCATTTGAATCACTATATCGGATCATAATGAAACTTAGTTAAAAAAATGATCATATTATCTCCATATGATCTTTGCTAATGTGAGGAACACAAAGATACCTTCATTCACAAAAAACTCAGCCAGCAGCGAGGAGAGTCGGACGGCGTTGCTGGAATGAGGGAAATTGTAATGAGGGTTCCACTGGAATCGGCTGACTTCTGGATGCCACTGGACTCCGTAGAAGGGATACTTCCTGCCTGAGGACCAATCAGAAAAATCACACCAACATTTCCTTGCACATGATCATCAACAAGCAGCAGCAGCAGTAGCACGAACAGGTTTTGCAACCACATGTACTTTCCACAGCACGCAAGGCACATGTGCATGGGGTTATTAGTCACAAATGTTGTCAACCAGCTGCGATCAGAATGAAGGTTACTCTCATGTATGTTGTCGCATACAAGTCATTTAAAGACATTACAAGTTGCAGGGATTAAAATATACATATATATGTGTATATATATATATATATATATATAT
>JAVGVS010001810.1:0-14995 GCA_032718565.1 Distichodus sexfasciatus
GCAAACATAAAACCCATAAGTTGTAATGCTTTTGATTAGTCTCTGTCCATGCGGCTGACCTGGTCGATGCCCCTGCCGCGGCACTGCAGGATGATGACCTCCAGCAGTTTGGCAGCGTGGCACTCGGCGTCCTCCACCGCGTCGCTGGTCAGCACCTGGAAACCGGAAGACACCAGAGGTCAAAATTGGACGCAATTCCGTCGTTGAAATAGTCCATAAGAAGCTCCAGTACGCTTTAAAATGGCAAAGTAGTCGGCACTGAGTGTGTGTTCTTAAACGCAAGTTCACCTTTTTGCACATGGTGTAGATGACCTCCAGGTGTTTGGGGTTGGACAGTAGTGTGTCCGTGTCCACAGTTACGTAATTGTGCAACAGAGGCATCATATCTGCAGAGACACAACAGATGTGTATGTGTAATATGCTGTATGTACTAAAGATGGCACGATACCACTTTTTACGCCCGATACCGTTATCATAAATTTGGACATCTGCCGATACGATGCGAATCCGATACAGTCTCTGAGTCTTTTTTAAACAGAAAATAATGCTTTAAAACATTTATGAATACATGACTAAGATTATTCTGTTCTGCTTTAGGAAATACTTGACTTACATACTGTTTTCTTAACTAAAACAATGTAATAATTACACACCCATATGTATATGCTAAATTATTATTATTAAAAAACATCTCATAAATGACTCCTTTAAACACAGTGGTGTAATTTAGTGACGCTCCCTAATCCTGCAGCGCTAAAACCATCAGGAACACAGAGATTGTGAGTGAGAGCTGGTGTTGTTCAGGAAATTAAACAGTATAATGGTGTGATGTGCTTTTGCTTTTTAGTGTGTTGCGTTGCTTGTTCTGCTTGAGTCGTTATTGAACCAATATCCGATCCATGTATCAGATCGGTGTCATCTCAAGTACGTAGACACACAACTTTACTCTTAGCTAAAGTTCCATCTTCCCATTTTTAAAAAAGTCAAATACAAGCTGATGTGGCGCTTAAATGTTCCAAAACTACACAGACGCAGTGAATAGATTAGTGTAATAAATGTTCACAGGCATGTGTTAAGTGTAAACTCATCAATTAAAAAACAGTCACAGCGAAGTTGGAGGACCGTGTTTGGGGCAAACTCGGTCACCTGATTCATCTTCAAGTTCTGAAAGTTTCCAGTTCTACTTTGGTCACTATGGATCACAAAGTATATAAATGCACATGTACATATTGTGTTCTTTTTTTCCCCTATAGTTTTCCTATTTCGAGAGCATGCTTTTCTGTTTATGTCTCCCAAATTATTCCAAATGTATGATGCCAATCTTTCAGATGTGACTCTCTGACCAGTTGACACTTTGACGTTTCCCCCATCGCAGCCGAGCTCAAGTGAGTCGGACTGGACTGTGCCTCACTGGCTTTAGAAGCCCCACCTGTGAAGTAGTCGAAGCAGTCGTGCTGGAAGACGTCGTACAGCACTCCCAGCAGCTGCCACATCTGGGGGGAGATGGTCTGGCAGGTGAGTCCGAACGCTAGTGACAGAATCTCCTCGTAGAACTCTGACAGGAAGTGACACAGAGAAGAGGTGTGATATTAAAATTCACCAATAATCCACCACCATATACACAGTAAAGCTTCTTTTTAAAGGCTGTAAACCTGCAGCAAACTTGTGTTTTCAGGTCACTTCTCTGCAAATACTGCACAACAAAAGCATTCTGGGTGACAAAGCTTAAAAGTCATGTAGTTCTGGATAAGTGTATTGTGACAGAAATACAGCTGGAAGGATACAGTCAAAACCGATAATAATTAGGGATGAACGATAATATCGCAATCATATCGGAAACGGACGATAATTACTTTTTTTAAAGTCACCGATATCGGACTGATGCTTAGATTTGCTTAGATATTTTCAGACAATATTTCCTGACTCATTTACTGCACGTCAGAAAGGTAGCGCATGTGCCAGACATGTCCAAAGTCCAAGGTGGGATTTTATACGGCCCGTGCCTTCTGTCTAAAAATGTATGGCGTTACTTTGTGCCAAAATTCTGAGCACGCAGTGGAACGTTCATGAACAAAACCTCTTGTCTGTACGCGCTCAACTCAGTCAGTTTTTCCGACTTAGTGAATGTGAGCTCGCACGTGGGCTGTGTCCCGAGACGCATACTAACGCACTTTATAGTACGGTAGGTAAGACGATCTTATCATACTGTTCTGTGTGGTAGTATGCATCTCAGGAAATAGCCGGGGTTGTAGCTTAACGGCTCTCTATGCGCCTGCGTCCTATTTGACTTGGTACACCACATAGGGTGGGTGAGTTTTCTTAAAATGTTGTGCACTACTCTGGAAACGCTCCACTCTGCTTTCACGCTCGCTTGACCTGGCGCTGTGTTAGAAATGTCAGAGCTGTGGTGTTATTTTTGTGCCAAGATTCTGACCATGCAGTGGAATTTTGACGAGCAAAATATCTCGTTTTAACACACTTAACTCCGCCTGCGCTCGCGCTCGACTTTGCCTTCCTCAATTATCGGTATTAGAAGATATAAGCATGAAAAACATCAGATACCGGCATCGGCTGATAATTTCCATTATTACCACTAATAATAATAATAATAATAATAAGAAGAAGAAGAAGTCATTTTTCTTCATTCAAGTATGCAAAGAAGTATTGCTTCTGAAAAAAGAAATAAACACAAACACAACAATACTTTAAACACATTACTAAAATTACAGAAAAGATTTACAGTTATTTCCCTACAGTATTTGATTATGGTGTTTTCATAAGACAGTAAAATACTGTACTTTGCTTAGCTACAAAGTTTGCAAATATTATATTTCAGTAACATTTCATTTAAATATGCAGTGCGCCAACACAGTACATGGCTCCTGTTAAATAAACTAATAAGCACAAATTCCAGAACAATTTTACAGTGACACACTGTATTTTGTGAAGATGAAATACAGTAAGCAGGCTGTAAAAATACAAAAAATGTCTGGAAACTCAGCTGCCAGTATTATACTTCAAATGTACAGTGAAACTTTATTCCAGTGGAACTGCCACTGACAAATATGAACTATGCTCCAGGACACCACCATGTGGACAAATCTAAAAGCAGCTCAAAAGTGACCACACACACTCCAGCCATACCTATGATGGGCTTTTGGAGAACGAGTCCGATCACCTGGAGACAAATTCCCTCCAGCTGCTGGATGATCTGCAGGGCAGTACAATGAGAGAAAGAGAGAGAGATGGTACAGGTTTGAGAGAAGTGTGTAGAGATGCAGAAGTGTTGAGCTGGAATTTTAGTGAGTGTGTTGTATGTGTGTGTGTGTGTGTGTGTGTGTGTGTGTGTGTAAACCTCTTTGTGGTCCTCCATTACTGTGAGAATAGTGTCGATGGTGCTGAGGATGCCCAGTGCCATAACCGTCTTATCTTCACTCTCCTCGTAATCCTCACTCTGCAGAACTTTGCCGAAGATTTCCGCCTGAACAGAGCAGAGCCGTCGCTTCAGTGCACAGATAAAAATTGCGATGATGATGATACACTGAGAGTCAATTTTTTTGAATAACCTCTGTGTATGATAATATGCTTCTATAAATAAACTTGACCAAATGTTGATAGATTTTTAAAATTATTTTCATGCTGCATCCATCGGCAGAATTAAATTTGCAACAAAGTGGTTATGATATTGCTCACCATGTGTAGACATGTAACTACAATCAATACCTTGCTGGGCTGGGGCGATTATCGGGGGCCGATATTAGGCATTTTGCTGAATATCGGTATTTAATTTTGTTACAAGGTGTGCTACTTGTGGCTCCACTGGCGTCTCTTTTCTCTGTGCCGTTTGCTATCGACTCGCTGCTTTGTTTAACGTCCATTCATTCATTCACGATCTGAACTTGCGAAATCCCAACTGGGGTCGCGGGGGGACCCAGAGGCTATCCTGGGAACGTACGGGCGCAAGGCGGGGACCAACCCTAGGCAGGCGTCAACACACCGCAGGGCACACTGAGCAGCTTTGCTTTATTAACCTGCTGCTGCTGCTTAATTTGGAATATTAAAACTTTTCAAAGTTTCACCATTTTACAAATTCTTTTCTTTAATATTATTTACAGTTAAGTTTAAATAACGTGAAAAGTGTAAGTATTTATAAACAATAATGTTACTTAAATAAAGAGTTGTGTTGGTGTTTGTAAAAATAAATATTTTGACAGTTTTGCCTTTTTTCCCCCCTCAATCGACCCTGTTAACTAGCAATAATCGGTATCGATATAAGCCCTGAAAAACCTGTCGGTCGACCTCAAATAAGAACCATGTTGACTGTTGTGAAAACAGGTGAAGTAAAGCTTTCGATTCCCGAATCCCATGTGTGCTTAATGAAAGAAAATGAATTGGTTCCTATGGGAAAAATAAACTACAGGAAAAAGGATGAAAAAGACAAGTGCGGGTCATGACGGTCACAGATATGCTCTCTAATCACGCCAAATTCGGTGGCTTTGTGAGGAACGGCGGGTGTGCAATAAAGCCATGAAATTTCAGCTCCATGTTAGCATATGGGGAAAGAAAACGAGGGAAAAATGGACAGAACTTGCAAACGAGTGCACATGTCAAAAATGTGTCTACAAGCAACACACTTCTATAGGCCACATGTTACAGGGCTGAAACAAAGATTCTAGCACAAAAATGGTAGGTGGAGTAGCGGTCAGGAAAAGCGTGCGGAATAAAAATGAGACAACAATATGTGACTGATCAGAACAAACGCATAATAATAGTAAAAGTGGAAGTAAGCACTGGACAAGGAAACGAAAACAACGCGTTTTAACGTCGGCCAACGTCAGCCAGGTACCAGGTTCTGGGTCATATCCACAGCTATCACTGCCACTTCCTGGTTGTATTCACAGATCATCTTCTGGATGACGCTGGTCAGGTCGTCGTTCTCCGTCTCTTTGATGACGTGCAGCAGCTCCTGCATCACCGGCCTGATGAAGGGCCTGATGTAGATCTTGGCTACACACAAACACACAACGGGAAAAATGGAAGCATGGTAGCATGGTTTATAAAGGGACAGGGATACTGTTACATCAACCCACGCCTGGCACTCGCCAACAACACCGCTCCGGCCACAGAACGAGCGCCAGTTCAGCACCAGGGACAGCGGTCGCTCGTCAACACTAGGGGTGTTGAAATTAATCACATTATCGATGCATCGCGATGCAGATGTGGACGGTTCTGAATGGACGGCAATGACAGCTCGTAATCGATTTTAACGGAAGTTTTCAACCGGCGATCCGCTGCCCCCTGGCAGTCTACGGCGGCATTGCAGATGGCCTGTGACACGCAGTCCCCCTTTACTACTGAACTCACTTTATAAAAACTATTCCTTTTTTATTTTTCAAAACATTTCCGACTGATTTGGGCACATTTTGAACATTGAATGTACATCACTGGTTACCTTCTAACTAACTGTATCTGCACAAATTATTGTAAAGTATTGCACAGACTCTAGTTCTCCACTGCTGTTAGAATATCTGCACAAACTTCAATGCTCGTCAGACAGTTTTAAGACTGTTTTATTAATAGACTGGATATAGAATTTTTCAAATTGAAACTGTTTCTAACCTCTTGCACATACAGTGTAAAAGTCAATTTCCACTTTTGTAGGTTAATACTGCATCTACAGTTGTGGTCAGAAGTTTACATACACTCATCACACAAATAGGGCAAGAACAAATAGGGCATATAGAACAAAAAGTATATAAATAGAATACAAAATATACATTTTAAATTAGAAATGGAGTATTAAATATAAACTTTAAACTTGTACTAGAAATAGAAGTAGAAAGAGAGAATTTACAGTTGTGGTCATAAGTTTACATACACCCATCATGGGTATGACTGTCATATTCATTTTAAGCTTTTAATGATTTTTTCACAACTTCAGTGATTTTTTAAAACATGAATTGGGTGCACAAGATTGAAATTATTAAGGATATTGTCTATAATCAACACAGGGTCAAAATTATACATACAGGCTCAAATACATACATACATCCCAAACTAAATCCTTTATTAAGTGGTGCTGACGATTCTAGAATGTTCTACAACTTCTTCTAGAAGTTGTGTGTCATGTAAACATTCTGCCATGGAAAAAGAACGGTTCAAATAAATCATTAAAAGCTTAAAATGAATATGACAGTCATACCCATGATGGGTGTATGTAAACTTATGACCACAACTGTAAATTCTCTCTTTCTACTTCTATTTCTAGTACAAGTTTAAAGTTTATATTTAATACTCCATTTCTAGTTTAAAATGTATATTTTGTATTCTATTTATATACTTTTTGTTCTATATGCCCTATTTGTGTAAACTGGAGCCATGTCGTCTCGTCTCTCTGTATATCTGTACAGTATATAGCAGAGATGACAAAATTTACTTTGACTTTGATCTTCATGAATAATGAATTTAATGCAAATATCTAAAAAGTAATACAAAAAAATACTCCCTCCAACACTTAGTCTGAGCGGTGGTCCCTGGGACAGAACCAGTTGTATCATAATGACATTGCTTGGTGATTCTCTGACTGTGGCATAAAAATTCAGTAGCAACTATAGCTGCCCAATCTGTGACCCATGCCCAATCTGCGTGCAACGTGAAGTAATTTAGAAAAATTGATTGCATGCATCACGATGCATCGAGATATCGAATCGAATCGAATCGTGAGACCAGTGAAGATTCACACCTCTAGTCAACACCCGGACAGCTCCTGTTTGCCAACACTCCCGGCCGCGTGGCTACAGCGCCCCACCCCTGATTACCCACGGCTGGAGAGGAATCAGCGCCTGATCAAGGCTCATCAAGAAGAGTACAAATGACCACTAAGATTCACCCATGGAGCTGTCCCGACCCCTTCACGCACCACGACGCACCCCAGCACTGGACTGAAGACGCCACGCTGACCGACTTTACCGGATGGACTTTTCCTCCCACTTTGTCACCTAAATAAAGGAGCCCGTTTGGTCACGGGTTCGATTCCTACATTAAGCGTAATCATTACTGGGTCCCTGAGCAAGACCCTTAAGTTGCTCCAGGGAGACGGTCCCTAAAGTTAGGATATGGAAGTCACTCTGGATAAGACATAAATGCAAATGTATTAAATGTAAATGTAAATCTCAGTTTTTGGCGTGTTATTGAGAGCATGAATCGAAAGCAGACGTTTCGCATCTCATCCGAAAACCATTTTTTTCAGTTCAGTTCAGAGGTGAAACGTCTTCCAGAATTCGGAAAAGAAGTCCAGTAGTTTCCGATTCAAGCTCTCAAGCTTGCCATGTTGTGGACGACCTACACAAAACCTACACAGACAAAGTGAGGAGTGTGTGTTGGTGTGAGATAGACAGAGTGTGAGTGTGTGTGAGCCAGACCTTGCTCTTGGTTGCTAACCAGGGTCTCCAGGGCGATGGCAGCCTCCACCTTGACGGGCATCTCCTGGTCGGTGATGAGGTCCTGTCTGACCAGCTCCACAGCGTTCCTCAGCACCAGCTCGTTGTGGAATTTCAGCGAGCTGAAACAGTGCAGGACCCAGCAGGACTGCACACACCCGAGCCGTTACCACAGCGCTGACCGTTTCGGCGTAGAGCTCAGAGAGCGGGTCGATTTGGTGAAAATTTGGTATTATCTTGAATTTTTTTCTACTTAAAATAGATTGGGTTGCAGTTCGTACTGACCAGCTATGTTACTAATGCATAGGGAGTAAATACAGATTACCGTAAGATTTTTATTAGTAATAGAATTAAAACTAGGGATGCACGATAAGAGAATTCCTGGCCGATGCCGATATCCGATATTCTCTCCCGATAAATGAGGACGGCAGAGTCGAGCGCGTAAAGACAAGATATTTTGTTTGCCAAAGTTTCATTGCCGCTCTGAATGTTTGCCCGAAAATAACGCCATGACGTTTCTAACACAGCGGCAAGTCAAGCGAGCGTGAAAGCAGAGTGGAGCGTTTTTCAGCGTAGTGGACGACATGTTAAGAGAAGGTCACTTCCTGCCCTATGTGGTGTACCAAGTCAAATAGGGCGCATGTGACATTCCATGTGCACTACCTAGTGTGTAGAGAGCCATTAAGCTACAACCCCGGCTACTTCCTGAGATGCATATTACCACATAAAAGAGTATACTAAGAGCGCCTTACCTACCATACTATTAAGTGTGGCAGTATGCGGCTCAGTACACAGCCCATTATGAGCTCACGTTCGCTAAGTGAGGCAAACGCAATTTAGCGGGTAAAGCGCGTAAAGACAGATTTTTCTCGTGAACGTTCCGCTGCGTGGTCAGAATTTTGGTTCAAAATAATCACATACATTTTAAGACAGAGGGCGCGGGCCGTATAAAATCCCACCTCAGACTCTGGACATGCCTGGCACAAGCGCTACCTTTACGACGTACAATAAATGGGTCATAAAATATCGGCGGAAATTATCAGGCAAATCTTTGCCTCGGTCTGTTGCCGATGACTTAAAAAAAGCAACTGGTGGTCGATTCCGATATTATTCTGATATTATCGTGCATCTCTAATTAACGCAGCAAATCTTTGTAAACTGTGTACATTTTGGCAGACCTTAAAAGTCGCAAAAAATTTAACATACTGTAAAAGTACAATGTCCTCACTGGTGTGTCTAAAAAATCGAATGCATTTGCACGCATCTATTACAACACATTTAAGATGTTGTGGGCAAAATAATCATCATTTCGTCCTGTAATTTAGCAACAAATTTTATTCTGAAAGCATCAACAACATTTGCCCAAAGTTATGTGTGCATTACTGCTATTCCAATTGTAGAAGATAAAGAGGAGCTTTATTTAGGCCCTTCTACTCACCCTGGCCCGCAGGTATCCCAGGTTGGAGTTGAGCAGAGGGAACACGTAATTCTGCAACATCAGCTCCATCTGGTCTCTGTATATTCGCTTCTACGCAGGAAGAAAGGAGAGAGGGAGAGACTCACATCCCTGCATCTGTAATGTACGACTGTGCGTCTAATTCAAAACAAAGCCTTCATCCTCGTACCTTTAGTAAAGGGTCAGCTAAGGCCCCGATCACGTGCAGTGCCCCGTCCTTCCTGCGGGGGTCAGCGTTGGGGTCCATCAGAATCTGGTGGCAGAACTCCATCATTTGAGGAAGCACCTGGTCCAGAGAACAGTCACAGTCACATTTCACCCATCTGTAATGGGGCAGCGGGCAGCTGACAGACAGCAGCGGCTGGGGAGCGTCGTGTGGGGACAGTCCCTCGGTGGCACCTTTACCGGTCTGGGATTCGAACCGGTGACACTCTGATCATAGGGACAACTCCCTAACCGTTACTGCCCCATGCCAAGTGGAAGTTTCACCGTTACAACCCGATTTGACCAAACATTCAAGTTTAGTTTCTTTCCTCTCAGAGGGCTGCTAAACTTTTAAAGCCATTAATGAGTCAACTCTCACGATTTGTCTGGAAATTAGCACTTTTTATTTTACATAAACTGATCATATGACCAAGTTTTGCCCAAAGGTCCACCGCTGACTGAAGACTGGTTTATAACGAAGAACAAGTAGCATATTCAGTGTGTCTGCCTAGTTTTGGGACATAGAAAAGGCGACTTGGGGTGTTTTCACATATAGTCCTCTTTAAAGGAACCGAACTCAGTCCTCTAGAAGTGGTCCAAAAAGTGGACCAACAGAAAGGGAACTCGGTTCTCTTTATGTTCACACTGTGAGTTCGTTTGAAAGGGGACTCAGTTCTCTTGCTGCTCCACTTCAGCTTTTCTGTTCATACTTAATTCTAATGGAGCTCTCAGACCTTTACTGCTTTGCATTCTGGGTAGTTTTCACTTCGAACAAAAACTGTCGAAGCGAACCAGGAGCGCTTTGTGTTCATAAGGCGCGAGTTAAACGAACCGTGCCGCGGACTTAGAGCGAACCGGACTGAGACCACCTCCCGGTGTGGTCTCAGTTCGGTTCGTTTCCGAGTTCGTTTGGCGCGTTCACATATACGTAAAAAATGCTGACTAATCGATCGGAGTTTGCTTTGAGGGCTCATACAGACCAAGAGTGAAAACACCCTTACGCTCAAGTGAAATGTCATCAGTAAGCAGAGCAGAGTGACTGAAAAGTGCTCAAGGGGAGCTCAAAACATTGGCTGAGGAGAAGGAGGGGCCTGAATTGTTTTTATCTAGAAAAGGGAGACGCTGAAGAAAAAGTTTGGGAGCCAATGGCTTAGGCATAGTTTAAGAACATTAAAAGCAACATAGAGCAGTAACATCCACCTCTTTCCTCGTCCTGGATGCTTTGCACAGCAGAGTCTGAGCCGCCGTGGCAGGGAACACATGCTCGTCATAGATATCTGCAGAATAAACAAAATCAGCTCAGAACACAAACTCCAACACTGACAGTC
This sequence comes from Distichodus sexfasciatus, assembly GCA_032718565.1. Lineage (NCBI taxonomy): Eukaryota > Metazoa > Chordata > Actinopteri > Characiformes > Distichodontidae > Distichodus > Distichodus sexfasciatus. The sequence goes on from JAVGVS010001810.1 coordinate 10,428, forward strand.
AACCAATCGATTAACCCAATTATTGAGATAGTTGGCAACTAATTTAATAATGGATTAGTTAGGTCTACGTTATTATACACATACATACAGTGGCTACCCCGTAATGTGGGGGCAGTAAGCTGACCAAAGCCACAGTGGCAGTAAAGCAGCATTAAGCTGGACGCCGACCGCCATAAAAGAAGAATAAGAAGGAGACGAGAACCAGTGCCGTGTCTTGCGTCACAAAAACTGAAGTAATCACGTAGAAACACATGAATGAGATTTTTCACGATGTAAACACACGCGCTGTTTGTTAGTTCGCACGACTCTCTCAGGGACGTCATTCACTAAAGCGTCCAGTTCAGTCAAATCTTCCCATTTATTACAGACAAAACTCTGTGTTTTAGCTGATAAATAACAACAACCAGCGTTCTACTCACAATACAGACATTTACTTGATATTTTCAGTGGTTATTCCACCGCGTTATTGAGATGCGACTCTCATGCGGAACGCCGTCTTGCACAACAATGTAGTTCTTTCCCAAAAATGAGTTATAGGCCAAAATAAGTCCAAAAACTTCAATTTGTCTTCATTTTCAATTAATCAGAAAATATTTATTTCCATTTTATAATGTTAGAGAGTAAAAAATAAATATAGAAAAATAGAAGCAGACAGTTTGGTTTATTAAAAAAATAATAGGAATGGATTTTTTTTTCCTTTTCTTTTTATCTGATTAATAATTGATTATTTAAAAAAATAATCGGCAGATTAAACGATTAAACAAAATAATCGTTAGCTGCAGGCTTAGAAGAAATACAAAAATATCAGAAATCCCCCAAACAAGCAAGAGACGAAAGTGCTGTCGCCTCACAGTGAGAAGGTCCTGGATTGGATCACCAGATCGGCCGTGGGGTCTTTCTGTGTGGAGTTTGCGTGCTCTCTTCGTGTTCGTGTGAGTTTTCTCCAGGTGCTACGGTTTCCTCCCACAGTCCAAAAGCATGCACGGTAGGCTAATTGGTTAACCTAAATTGGTGTTATAATGCGTGAGTGTGTGTGTGTCCTGCAGTGTGTTGGTGCCCCATGTGCCGGAATAAGCAGTTCAGATAATGAATGAATGAATGATAATAATGGTCATGTGATTTCCCAAACGTGTGGATCAAGGCTGAACTAAGACCTGTTAGAGATGTTAGTTCCATCTGAAGAGACGGAGACTTACTGAACTTCATGCGGATGTACTCGTACGGATCTTCTTGCCAAAGCTTCTCGTCCTCGTCCTTGTAGCACATGAGCGGGAAAATCACCCCCTGAGTTATAGTCTGGGGTCAGAGAATGAGAAAAAAAGTGAGTGAGTATTTGTCACTGTGAACACACCACAGCACAGCACACAGTGCACCACAACCAAATGTGACCTCTGCTTTTGACCCATCCGTGAAGGAACAGTGGGCAGCTAACAAGCGCCCGGGGAGCAGTGCTTGGGGACGGCACCTTGCTCATGAGTACCTCAGTGGTAACTTTACCGGCCCCGGATTCAAACCTGCGACCTTCTGATCACGGGGGGCGAAGATCCTACCGTTACGCCACCAATTATAATCATGCGTGTCAACAGGAGCTTAAAATCAAGCTCTACTAAGGCTGGGTTTATACTGCATAACTTTAAAATCACACAGAACAGATATAAGAAATACTCCAAGACAAGACATCATTTAAATATCTGAGAATATTTCGGAGATCTTTTCTCAACGTTCATAACACAAACAGTGAGTCAGAATGCCAAGAACGCCAAACTTTCAGTGCCAAACTTCAGACAGATTGTTTTTAAAAACAAGCAATTCTGATAACCATAAAATCACTGCATGTCAGTGCGGATAACTGGGCAGGTTGATTAATTATCGACTTAAATTTGCTTCTACTGATTTACCTGCAAACGTTGGTTCTGTACTGATTAAAGTCATGACATTCAAACGATAAACTACAACTCTGATCAACTACAGCTTGACAAACTCCAAACCTGAATATCTCTCCCGACTGCTGCAAAATCTGCAGATCTGGGGTGTGTTTACCAAAAGCATAGTTGCTATCTACGTTAGCAACTGAAATATTGTACATTAGCAAATAACATGGTGTTGCTAACGTAGTTACTAATACGTTAGCAACTACGCGCACCCCAGATCCGACTTGTCCACAGTAAGACTCAGCTAAAAATTAGGCAATGAAAACCCACCAGGAAGGCACAAACAGTGGATCAAAACTTAGAAAAAACTCCATAAAGCACATCTTTTAGGTTCTCAAATAAAACAAGCACATTTTCTATAGTCATTCAGCTCTCAAATGTCCCCACAAAGCCCAAAAAATGACTAAAAGTGATTTTAGGGGACAAAAAGGTCCCCACAACGCTGTAAATAACACACTCCGGACCTGCATGTGGGGCTTCATCTGTTTCCAGGTGATGGAGTGAGAGATGCACTGGGTCAGGTAGTTGAGGGCCTGCTGTAGAACACGTGGACTCACGTACTGCTTCTGTCTGTGCAGCTCCAGCACCTTTAACAGCACCTGAAATGGATTTATTGCAGTCTTTTCATATTACGCACCATGTTTATCTTGTGTTTACTAAATTTGTTCTTAAGAAACCTGACATTTAAAGATCCCATATTATGAAAAAAAAATCACTTTTTCTGTTTTGGACAACCATGTGGGTCTGTACTGCCTCTACACACACTGTATGTTTGATAAAAAAATGGTGAATTGTGTTAGTATTTGTGACTCTGCACGGCAAAACCAGTTATGTTTTCATGAAAGGGCATAAATCAAGCTTCAAAACGATACCTATATGGAATGAATGGGACGACATATGACTGAGATATCAACATTCAAAGGAGTCGGGTTTCTCCTGTCACGCCAAGTGAGAAACGGAGAAATCTGCCTTTGAAGTTGACTATCGCCGTAGCACTCACAGACGCTTGGTGCGGTCGCGGCTGCGTTTGCATTTACGGTAGCCTACGCTGCATTCACAGCCACACGGATAGCCTACCTGCGTTAGGTTAACTGAACTCGGGAGACGGAGATGGATTCCGGAGAAATATCTTCACGCTAGTCAACCAGTGGATTTACGGTAAATATTGAAGTAGAGCGGTCAAAACACAAACTTTGAACATTCTGCTGGAATTGAATTCCTCACCTCAAGAAAGTCATGTTTTTAGGATGGAAAGGGTAAGTTTTTCAGCCAAATTTATTCACAACTTTTTTGTATAGACCTTCCACTGTTTCAAAACACTAAAAACAAAAAATCCAAAATTTTACCCCACGCAACATAAACGCTCGTTTTTCTCGGAAACCTCCGTTGCGACAAGCCACTGGTTTACTATGTTCCAAAGCATGTTTTTCTGGTTAATTCTCACACTCAGCACTTACCTGTTGAATTCCAACTGCGTATGTTTTCAGGAAGAAATCTGCAAACTCGGTGTATTCCTTCGTCACATTGCCGGGGCTCCCATACCTTGAGCACAAACCAAATCAAGAATTTCAGCTTATCGAAAGAAGGCGAGAGACCCTGTAATGTAGATGAGGACACATGTTCTTGAGACATATCACCTCTCAAACAGCCTGGTGATGATGTGCAGAGCCCACTTCTTACACTTCCACCACACCAACTCCGGCCGGTCGTCTTCGTCCACCTCTAGAGTTTCCTAAAAGCCACAAATTGATCCTGCTGTGAGACAAGTGTTCTAATGTAGCCCTTAGGGCTGGGCAATATGACCTCAAATCAATATCACGATTACTTAAACTTTTTGTTGTTATTTTTTTGTTTATTTTTGCCTTCATAGTTGGCTGACAAGGTTTATACAGTAAATATGCCCAACTATTAAAGCTGGGATTTTGGTTCTAATGTAAGACTGCATCTCTTTATGACTTTAAATGAACAGAAGGAAACGCACAGGTGTAGTGACAGACTGGTCAGGTCAGTCACATGACAACACACATGTATGTTTTTAAATAGAATACAAATAGAAATACAATATAAATAGAATTTTGAACATAATCAAAATAATCATCACGAGCCAGATGACACCGATCAGAGTTTCTTACGTGATGGTTTCGATTAACCGTCCAGTCCTGCTACAGCCTACTACTAATTAGAGCAGTGAACCTTCACTGGTCTTGCGCTTCGATTACGATTATCAGGTCCACGATTCGATTCAATACGATACGATACCTCAACGCATCACATCAATTTTTCTACATTATTTCACGTTGCATGCAGATCGGGCAGCCATAGTTACTACGTGGATGTAGGAGCCATATTTAAGTTTATTCTTGCTTTGATGGTTTGCATCTCTGTTTTCTTTTGTGAGTGTGCACCCTCTACAGGGCGTGAGAGGAACCCTTTAAATTGGGTGTGAATGCAGCATGATGGGAGGAAGGCGGGCCAGCAGAAACTGTTGTTTGACCTCAGCTTGTGTACAAGGCCTTTGGAAGTCTTGTCCCGGAACGCTGCTTAATTTTGTGTCTGCAATTATTTACAAATAAAACGAAAACGTCAGTCACTCTCTGGGATTTTTCTGTGGGACACAAGCTGCGAGTCATGACAATC
>JAVGVS010001811.1:0-14991 GCA_032718565.1 Distichodus sexfasciatus
ACATCCCAAGCATCTCTGTTTGGGCCTTAAAATAACATTGACAGAAGTTCTACCAATGCAGCCATGTTTAAACATCCATTTTGAATGAGTGATAACTCTTATTATAGTCCTAAAGTTGACTGTTTTCTTAGTCCTAACCCTAGCTTAAGCCTAGCGTTATGCAAAACATTAGGCTAAGGCACATCACAAACGACTCTGTTTATGCCTTAAAATAACATTGACAGAAGTTCGAACAATGCAGCCATGTGTAAACATCCATTTTGAATGGCTATTATCTCTTATTATAGTCCTAAAGTTGACTGTTTTCTTAGTCCTAACCCTGCTTAACCCTAGGTTTAAGCATAACACTAGGTTAAGGCACATCCCAAGCATCTCTGTTTAGGCCTTTAAAATAAATATTCACAGAAATTTAACAGTGCACAGCCATGTTTAAACATCCATTGTGAATGAGTGATAATTTATTATAGTCCCAAGTTGATTGTTTTCTTAGTCTCAACTCCTAGCTGGAACCCTAGGTTTACAAATCACTAGGTTAAGGCACATCCCACATCTCTGTTTAGGCCTTAAAATAACATTGACAGAAGTTGTAACTATGCAGCCATGTTTAAACATCCATTTTGAACGAGTATTAACTCTTAGTAAAGTCCTACAATTGACTGTTTTCTTAGTCCTAACCCTAGCAGAACCCTAGGTTCAAGTATAACACTAGGTTAAGGCACATCCCAAGCGTCTCTGTTTAGGCCTTAAAATAACATTGACAGATGTTCTAACGATGCAGCCATGTTTAAACATCCATTTTGAACGAGTATTAACTCTTAGTAAAGTCCTAAAGTTGACTGTTCTTAGTCCCAACTCCCAGCGCAGAACCCTAGGTTTAAGCATACCACCAGGTTAAGGCAGTACACCTAAGGCCTCTTTCAGGCCTTAAAATAACACACAGAAGTTCTAACAATGCATCTATGTTTAAACATTCATTTTGAAACGAGTATTAACTCTTAGTAAAGTCTCAAAGTTGACTGTTTCTAGTCTCAACTATAGCTTAACTCTAGGTTCAAGCACACAACACTAGGTTAAGGCACATCCCACATCTCTGCTTAGGTCAAAAATAACATTGACAGAAGTTCTAATAATGCAGTGCCATGTAAACATCCATTTTGAATGGTTATTATTCTTTATTATAGTCCTGAAGTTGACTGATTTCTTTTAGTTTGTGAATTCTAGCTTAACCCTAGAGTTACATAACACTAGGTTAAGGCACATCACAAATGTCTCTGTTTAGGCTTCAAAATACATTGACAGAACTTCTAACAATGCAGCCATGTTTCAAACATCCATTTTCAATGAGTGTTAACTCTTATTATAGCCCTAAAGTTGACTGATTTCTTAGTTCTAACCCTAGCTTAACCCTAGGTTTAAGCATAATACTATGGTTAAGGTAATATCCCTACATCACTGTTTAGGCCTTAAAATAACATTCACAGAACTTCTAACAATGCAGCCATGTTTAAACATCCATTTTGAATGGCTATTAACTCTTATTGAAGTCCTGTGTTGACTGTTTTCTTAGTCCTAACCCTAGCTTAACCCTAGGTTTAAGCATAACACTCAGGTTAAGGCACATCCCAAGCATCTCTGTTTAGGCCTTTAAAAATAACATTCACAGAAATTTAAATAATGCAGCCATGTTTAAACATCCATTTTGAATGAGTGATAACTCTTATTATAGTCCTAAAGTTGATTGTTTTCTTTGTCCTAACCCTAGCTTAACCCTAGCGTTATGCAAAACATTAGACTAAGGCACATCACAAACGTCTCTGTTTAGGCCTTAAAATAACATTGACAGAAGTTCTAACTATGCAGCCATGTTTAAACATCCATTTTGAAATCTAGCATTAACTCTAGTAAAGTCTCACAATTGACTGTTTTCTTAGTCCTAACTCAGCAGAACCTCCCTAGGTTCATGCATAACACTAGGTTAAGGCACATCCCAAGCGCCTCTGTTTAGGTCACTCAAAATAACATTGACAGAAGTTCGAACAATGACCTATGTTTAAACATCCATTTTGAAAGAGTATTAACTCTAGGTAAAGTCCTAAAGTTGGACTGTTTCTTAGTCCTAACCCTAGCTTTCAACCCTAGGTTCAAGTATAACACCAGGTTAAGGCACATCCTATGGGTATCTTTTAGGCCTTAAATAACATTGACAGATGTTCTAACAATGCATCTATGTTTAAACATCCATTTTGAACTATATTAACTCTTAGTGAAGTCCTAAAGTTGACTGTTTCTTCTTAGTCCTACACCCCAGCTTAACCCCAGGTTCTGCTATACCACCAGGTTAAGGCACATCCCACGATTTACACAAAAAGATCCAGAACCATTTCAACAACACAAAAGACTCTCGCGAGGCTATGGCAGGGCATCCAGGCTGTCACCAACACAAGCCAGCACCAAGCAGCTGTGAGGGGATGCTACACCCCTGAGGAACTGAACAAGTTCTACGATTTAAAAGCCGGATGCGCACTGAATGAATACTTAGACGACGTAAAGCAACGCCCCCATCACCGACCAGAGACCATCTCTGCTCACAGTTGACGGAGGAGAACTCTTCGCCAAGGTCAACCCGCCAGTGTTGCTGTCCAGACAACATTCCAGGTCGTAGGCTGAGAGACTGCGCCGACCAGCTAGCCGAGGGTGTCGCCGGACATCTTCAACACTCGCTGAGCCAGATGATCGCCCCAGCGCATTAAGTCCACCACCATCATCCCAGTGCCAAAGAAATCTCAGTTTCCGCCTGGAATGACCACTGCCCATCGCCTGACCCCTCTATCACCATGAAGTGCCTTGAGAGATTTATTGTGGCACAGGAAAGGCAACCTCCCCACTCACTGGACCCCTTCTGCAGTTTGCCTATCGTGACAAACATTATAGGTCGACTGAAGACGCGACATCCACTGCACTTCACCTTCTCTCTCTCACACTCTGGACAATAAAGACTTTTATGTTAGATTGTTGTTTATAGACTTTAGTTCAGCATTCAACACCATCATCCCTCAAAGATTGTGGGTATGAAACTGAGCAAGCTGGGACTGAGCACCTCACTCTGTAACTGGATTCTGGATTTCTGTCAGAGAGACCTCAGTCCGTCTTTAATTCCATGCACAACATTTCAGTACCATCAGGCTGAGTACCTGAGCCTCAGGGCTGGGCAAGCTCAGCCTAATTTTTGTTCAGCACTCCTGGACTCACGACTGCACTGCCGTTCCCTGCACAGCTCAAAACCACATCATCACCCGCCGGCGATACGACTGGTGGTGGGCCTACCAGCAACAACGGCGAGCTTCCAAGGTGATAGAGATGAGGGTCCAGCAGCTGGCTGCCTGGTGCAGTGAGAATGAACTCAAGCTGAAATGTGGACAAAACAAAGGAAATGATCGCTTAATTTTCAGGAGAACTCTGGCCCACCCACACACCACTCAGCATCCACGGCTCCACGTTGAGACTGTAAAAACACCAAGTTCCTGGGAGTTCGCGATCCCAGACGATCCTCACCTGGGACCTCCAACACCACCCCATCACCAAGGCCCAGCAGCGCTTCCACTCTGAGACGGGTTGAAGGAGCCAACCTGCCCCCTCCCCACCCCCACCCAGATTCTACAGGGCAATTGGTAGAGAGCGCCCCTGACCAGTTGCTGGTATCTCCGCCTGTCTGCAACAGTGTTGCTGCCGATATCAGGCGTCGCAAAGGGTGGTCAAAACAGCTGGCAACATCATCGGAGCGCTCGGGCCGCTGCAGGACATTCTCTACAAGCGCTGCATCAGAAGGGCCTCCTGCATCGCGGCTCACCTCACACCCTTCACAGCGACTGTTCACACCTTCCATCTGCGTGACGCTGCAGTACCAGGTCTCGATCTCCAGGATGCGATAGCTTTTCCCACAAGCCATCAGACTTTGAACTCACTCTGCCATCACACACTCCCCCCACACACACACCTTGACCGTGAAGAAACTGTTTGCTGTAACTACTGCACTTTTACTGTACCTTACTTTACACACCACCGCCACTTTGATGCACAATAACTGCTGGTGCACACCGCACTGCTGCCACTTTGCACAAACATTATATGTTGCTTAACATCGTTTGCAACATACACTGAAACATTGCACACATAAATAGCCAATATAGCATCTGTTATATTGGAGTAAATCTTCTACTTCCTGCACATCCAATGTAAAATGTCAATTTGCACCTGTTTAAATGTTTGCATATTTGCACATATATCGAACATTGCACTCTTGGAAATAGTCCGATATAGTATCTGGCTCATTATAACTCCCCCTACCCTTGCACACTTGTGTAAAATGTCAATTTCAACCTGTTAAGAAACATTGTATCCTGACTTGACAAACATGTTTAGCCTCATGTCTGTCTTCCTGTCTAGTCTAAAATGTATATTGTATATTGTCTGGTTTAAAATGTATATTGTTTAATGTGGCGGTTTTTAGCATTTTTACTTATTTATTGTTTATTCCATGTGCTCAGTCGCAAGCTACTGCCTCATTTATTCTCTTCTGTTCTACTGTTCTTTGTTTGTTTGCACTCGGAAATAACCTGGAGCCACGTTGTCTCGCTCTCTATGTATCTGTACAGTATATAGCAGAGATGACAATAAAGTTGACTTTGATCTTCTGACTTGACTTCTGATCCTAAGCGGCTCTGCTTAGGGCTTTAAAAATAACATTGACAGAAGTTCTAACAATGCAGCCATGTGTAAACATCCATTTTGAATGGCTATTATCTCTTATTATAGTCCCAAAGTTGGATCGATTTCTTAGTTCCAACTCTAGCTTAACCCTAGAGTTACATAACACTAGGTTAAGGCATGAATGCCAAATGTCTCTGTTTATGCCTTAAAATAACATTGACAGAAGTTCTAACTATAGCCATCTTTAAACATTCATTTTCAATGAGTATTAACTCTAGTAAAGTCCTGCAATTGACTGTTTTCTTTTAGTCCTAACCCTAGCAGAACCCTAGGTTTAAGCAAATCACTAGGTTATGCGCATCCCAAGCATCTCTGTTTTAGGCCTAAAATAACATTGACAGAAGTTCTAACAATGCATCTAAGGGGTTTAAACATCCATTTTGAAAGTGTATTATCTCTTAGCAGTCCGTGTTGACTGTTTTCTGTCTCAACTCTAGCTTAGTTCCTAGTTCAAGTAGAACACTAGGTTAAGGCACATTTGCCGCCTCTCTGTTTAGGCCTTTAAAATAACATTGACAGATGTCTCTAAACAATGCAGCCATGTTTAAACATCCATTTTGAACGTGGTATTAACTCTCTTAGTAAAGTCCTAAAGTTAACTGTTTCCTTAGTCTCAACCCTAGCTTAACCCTAGGTTTAAGTATTACCAGGTTAAGGCACATCCTAAGTGTCTCTCTTTAGGCCTGAAAATAACATTGACAGAAGTTCTAACAATGCAGCCATGTTTAAACATCCATTTTGAACGAGTATTAACTCAGTAAAGTCCTCCAAAGTTCACTGTTTTCGTAGTCCTAACCCTAGCTTTCAACCTCCTAGGCTTAAGCATAACACTGTTTAACCCTAGGTTTAAGCATACTAGTAAAGGCACATCCTGCTTCACTGTTTAGGCCTTTAAAATAACATTCATAAGAATCCTCATCAATGTGCAGCCATATGTTTAAACATCCATTTTGAATGGCTATTAACTCTATTAATGTCCTAAAGGACTGTTTTCTTAGTCTCAACCCTAGCTAACCTCAGGTTTAAGTTAAATCATCAGGTTAAGTAACATCCCAAGGCTCTGTTTAGGGCCTTTAAAAATAACATTGACAGAAGTTCTTAATAATGTGCATCTATGTTTAAATATCCATTTTGAACGAGTAATAACTCTAGTAAAGTCCTAAAGTTCACTGTTTTCATAGTCCTAACCCTAGCCTAGCTTAACCCTAGGTTTAAGCATAACACTAGGTTAAGACACATCACAAATGTCTCTGTTTAGGCCTTAAAATAACATTGACAGTAGTTCTAACAATGCAGCCATGTTTAAAACATCCATTTTGAATGAGTGATAACTCTTATTATAGTCCTAAAGTTGACTGATTTTAGTTCTAACCCTAGCTTAACCCTAGGTTTACAAATCACTAGTTTAAGGCACATCCCAAGGTCTCTTGTTGGCCTTAAAATAACATTCACAGAATCCTCTAACAATGCAGCCATGTTTAAACATCCATTTTCAATGAGTGTTAACTCTTATTATAGCCCCAAGTTGACTGATTTCTTAGTTCCATCCCTAGCTTAACCCCAGGTTTAAGTGATAATACTAGGTAGCGCACATCCCAAGCTTCACTGTTTAGGCCTTTAAAATAACATTTACAGAATCCTAAACAATGCAGCCATGTTTAAACATCCATTTTGGAATGGCTATTAACTCATTAATGTCCTAAAGTTGACTGTTTTCTTAGTCCTAACCCTAGCTAACCCTAGGTTTGCACACACAACACTAGGTTAAGGCACATCCCACATCTCTGTTTAGCCTTAAAACAATATCTACAGAAATTCCAACAATGCAGCCATGTTTAAACATCCATTGTGAATGAGTGATAATTTCATTATAGTCCTAAAGTTGATTGTTTCTTAGGCCTAACTCTAGCTTAACCCTACGTTATGCAAAATATTGTATTAAGGCACATCACAAACGTCTCTGTTTATGCCTTAAAATAACATTGACAGAAGTTCTAACTATGCAGCCATGTTTAAACATCCATTTTGAATGGCTATTAAACTCATTGAAGTCCTGTGTTGACTGTTTTCTTAGTCCTAACCCTAGCCAACCCCAGGTTCATGCATAACACTAGGTTATGCACATTTCAAGCGTTCTTTGCTTAGGCCTTGAACAATACGACAGATGTTCTAACAATGCACAAGTGTTTAAACATCCATTTTGAACGAGACAACTTTAGCAGTCCCAAAGTTAACTGCTCTCAGTCTCAACCCCAGCTTAACCCTAGTTTGCCATAACACTCAGGTTAAGGCACATCCCCAATAGCCTCTTTAGGCCTAAATAACATTGCTAGATGTTCTAAATAAATGCATCTATGTTTCTAAAACATTCATTTCGAACGAGTATTAACTCAGTAAAGTCCTGGTAAAGTTGACTGGTTTTCCCTAGGTCCCAACCATAGCTAACCCCAGGTTCAAGCATAACACTAGGTTAAGGCACATCCCAAGCATCTCTATTAGGGCTTACAGTCAACATTGACAGAAGTTCTAACAATGCAGCCATGTGTAAACATCCATTTTGAATGGCTATTATCCTCGTAATATAGTCCTAAAGCCACCTGATTCTCTTTAGTCGCAACCCTAGCTTAACCTTAGAGTTACATAATACTAGGTTAAGGCACATCCCAAGCATCACTGTTTAGGCCTTTAAAAATAACATTGACAGAAGTTCTAATGCACATGTTTAAACATCCATTTTGAATGGCTATTAACTCTTTATTCCAAGTCCTAAAGTTGACTGTTTTCTTTTAGTCTCAACCTCCTAGCTTAACCCTAGGTTTAAGCAAATCACTAGGTTAAGGCACATCCCAAGCATCTCTGTTTAGGCCTTAAAACAACATTGACAGAAGTTCGAACAATGCATCTATGTTTAAACATCCATTTTGAAAGAGCATTAACCTAGTAAAGTCCTAAAGTTGACTGTTTTTTAGTCCTCTAACCTCCTAGCTTTTAACCCTAGGTTCAAGTATAACACTTGAAAGTTGGCGTACACCCAAGGGTCTCTTTTTTTAGGCCTTAAAAATAACATTGACAGATGTTCTATCAATGCAGCCATGTTTAACATCCATTTTGAATGGCTATTATTTCTAATTGAAGTCCCAAAGGACTGATTTTAGTCCTAACCCTAGCTTAACCCTAGGTTTAAGCATAATACTAAAGGCACATCCCAAGCTTCACTGTTTAGGGCTTAAAATAACATTCACAGAACTTCTAACAATGCAGCCATGTTTAAACATCCATTTTGAATGGCTATTAACTCTTATTAAAGTCCTAAAGTTGACTGTTTTCTTAGTCCTAACCCTAGCTTAACCCTAGGTGAAGCATAACACTAGGTTAAGGCACATCCTACATCTCTGTTTAGGCTCAAAATAACATTCATGCGAAATTCTAACAATGCAGCCATGTTTAAAACATCCATTTTGAATGAGTGATAACTCTTATTATAGTCCTAAAGGACTGTTTTCCTGTCCCCAACCCTAGCTTAACCAGCGTTATTCAAAACATTAGGTTACAAGTACTACCACAAAACGCTCTGTTTATGCCTTAAAATATTGACAGAAGTTCTAAACTATGCAGCCATCTTTAAACATTTCATTTTGAATGAGTATTAACCTTAGTAAAGTCCTACAATTGATCATGTTTTCTTTAGTCCTAAACCCTAGCAGAACCCTAGTTTGCCAAATCACTAAGTTAAGGCACATCCCAAGAGTCTCTGTTGTTTAGGCTCTTAAAATAACATTGACAGAAGTTCTAACAATGCATCTATAAGCTTAACATCCATTTTGAAAAGTATTATCTCTTAGTAAAGTCCCAAAGTTGACTGTTTTCTTAGTCCTAACCCTAGCTTAACCCTAGGTTCAAGTATAAATACTAGGTTAAGGCATATCCATGGCCCTTTTTAGGTCTTAAATAACATTGACAGAGATGTTCTAACAATGCATCTATGTTTAAACATCCATTTTGAACGAGTATTAACTCTTATTATAGACCTGAAGTTGACTGGTTTTCACCCAACCCTAGCTTAACTCTCTAGCTGCTATGCAAAACATTAGGCTATGTACACTCAAGCAAAACGGTTTCGTTTATGCCTTTTAAATAACATTGACAGATGTTCTAACTTATGCAGCCATGTTTAAACATCCATTTTGAAAGAGTATTAACTCTTAGTAATGTCCTCAAATTTGACTGTTTTCTTAGTTCTAACCTCAGCTTAACCCCAGGTTCAAGTGCATATAACACACTAGGTTAAGGCACATTTCCTCAAGTGTCTCTGTTTAGGCCTTAAATAAATACTGCTGACAGAGATGTTCTAAATAATGCAGCCATGTTTAAACATCCATTTTGAACGGTACAACTCTTAAAGTCCTAAAGTTAACTGTTTCTTAGTCTCAACCCTAGCTAACCCCAGGTTTAAGCATACCACCAAGTTAAGGCACACCCAAGCGCTCTCTCTTTAGGGCCTCTTTAAAATAACATTGACAGTTCTAACAATGCATCTATGTTTAAACATTCATTTTGAACGAGTATTAACCTAGTAAAGTCCTAAAGTTGACTGTTTTCTTAGGTCCCAATCCATAGCTTAACCCTAGGTTCAAGCATAACACTAGGTTAAGGTACATCCCTAGCATCCTGCTTAGGGCTTAAAATAACATTGACAGAAGTTCTAACAATGCAGCTATATGTAAACATCCATTTTGAATGGCTATTATCTCTTATTATAGTCCTAAGTTGACTGATTTCTTAGTCATCAGAACTCCTAGCTTAACCCTAGAGTTGCTAGCAATACTAGGTTAAGGCACATCCCAAGCATCACTGTTTAGGCCTTAAAACAATACGACAGAACTTCTACCAATGTACAGAAACATCCATTTGAATGGCTATTAACTCTTATTCAAGTCCTAAAGTTGACTGTTTTCTTAGTCCTAACCCTAGCTTAACCCTAGGTTTAAGCATAACACTAGGTTACACATCCTCAGTAGCATCTCTGTTTAGGCCTTAAAATAACATTCACAGAAATTTAACAATGCAGCCATGTTTAAACATCCATTTTGAATGAGTGATAACTCTTATTATAGTCCTAAAGTTGACTGATTTCTTAGTCCTAACCCTAGCTTAACCCTAGGTTCACATACCAGGTTAAGGCATTATCCCATGGGTCTCTTTTTAGGCCTTTAAATAACATTGACAGATGTTCTAACAATGCATCTATGTTGAACACCATTTTGAAATCTAGTATTAACCTTAGCAGTCCCAGTTGACTGTTTCTTTAGTCCTGAACTCCTAGCTTAACCCTAGGTTCAAGCATAACACTAGGTTAAGGCACATCCTGCCGCTCCCTGCTTTTAGGGCTTAAAAATAACATTGACAGAAGTTCTACACTACGCAGCATCAGTAAAACATCCATTTTGAATGGCTATTATCTCTTATTATAGTCCTAAAGTTGACTGATTTCTTAGTCGTAACCCTAGCTTAACCCTAGGTTTAAGCACAACACTAGGTTAAGGCACATCCCAAGCATCACTGTTTAGGCCTTAAAATAACATTGACAGAACTTAACAATGCAGCCATGTTTAAACATCCATTTTGAATGGCTATTAACTCCCCTAATTGAAGTCCTAAAGTTGGACTGATTTTTAGGTTCTAACCCTAGCTTAACCTCAGGTTTAAGCATAATACTAGGTAAAGGTACATCCTGTTTCACTGTTTAGGCCTTTAAAATAACATTGACAGAACTTCTAACAATGCAGCCATATGTTTAAACATCCATTTTTGAATGGCTATTAACTCTTATTCAAGCTCCCCAAAGGACTGTTTTCTTAGTCTCTAACCTCCTAGCTTAACTCCTAGGTTTAAGCATAACACTAGGCTAAGACACATCACAAAATGTCTCTGTTTAGGCCTCTTTAAATAACATTGGACAGTAGTTCTAATAATGCAGCCATGTTTAAACATCCATTTTGAATGAGTGATAACTCTTATTATAGTCCTAAAGTTGACTGATTTCTTAGTCCTAACCCTAGCTTAACCCTAGGTTTAAGCAAATCACTAGGTTAAGGCACATCCTGCCGCCTCTGTTTAGGCCTTAAAATAACATTGACAGAACTTCTAATAACGTGTCATGTTTAAACATCCATTTTCAAATGAGTGTTAACCTTATTATAGCCCTCTAAAGTTGACTGATTTTGGGTTCAACCCTAGCTTAACCCTAGGTTTGCTATTAATACTAGGTAAAGCGCACATCCCAAGCTTCACTGTTTATGTCAAACAATATTGATAGATGTTCTAACTATGCAAGCCATGTTTAAACATCCATTTTGAAAGAGTATTAACTCTTTAGTAATGTCCTACCTCTGACTGTTTTCTTAGTTCCTAACCCTTAGCTTAACCCTAGGTTCAAGTATAACACTAGGTTGAAGTGTATGCCTCAAGTGTCTTGCTTAGGCCTTAAAATAATACTTGACAGATGTTCTTAACAATGCAGCCATGTTTAAACATCCATTTTGAACGGGTATTAACTCTAGTAAAGTCCTAAAGTTAATCTGCTCTTTAGTCCTAACTCCCAGTCTTAACCCCTAGGTTTGCCATTACTCACTAGGTTAAGGCAATATCCTGTTGCCCTTAGGCCTTTTAAAATAACATTGACAGTAGTTCTTAATAATGCATCTATGTTTAAACATTCATTTTGAACTATATTAACCTTAGCAAAGTCCTAAAGGACTGTTTCTTAGTCCCAACTATAGCTTAACCCTAGGTTCAAGCATAACACTAGGTTAAGGCACATCCCTAGCATCTCTTCTTAGGGCTTAAAATAACATTGACAGAAGTTCTATCAATGCAGCCATGTAAAACATCCATTTTGGCACGTATTATTATTTTATTATAGTCCTAAAGTTGACTGATTTTAGTCGTAACCCCTAGAGTTACATAATACTCAGGTTACACATCCCAAGCATCACTGTTTAGGCCTTTAAAACAATACCACAGTAAATCCTCTAACAATGCAGCCATGTTTAAAACATCCATTTTGAATGGCTATTAACCTCCATTGAAGTCCTAAAGCGACTGTTTTCTAGTCTCAACTCCTAGCTTAACCCTGTGGTTTGAAGCATACACTAGGTTAAGGCACATCCCAAGCATCTCTGTTTAGGGCTCTTAAATAACATTCACAGAAATTCTAACAATGCAGCCATGTTTAAACATCCATTTTGAATGAGTGATAACCTTATTATAGTCCTGTGTTGACTGATTTCTTGTCCTAACTCTAGGCCAATCCAGCGTTATGCAAACATTAGGCTAAGGCACATCACAAACGCCTCTGTTTATGCCTTTAAAATAACATTGACAGAAGTTCTAACTATGCAGCCATGTTTAAACATCCATTTTGAACGAGCATTAACTCTAGTAAAGTCCTACAATTGACTGTTTTCTTAGGTCTCAACCTCTAGCTTAACCCAGGTTTACATAACACCAGGTTAAGGCACATCCCAAGCATCTCTGTTTAGGCCTTTAAAAATAACATTCACAGAAATTCTAAATAATGCAGCCATGTTTAAACATCCATTTTGGAATGAGTGATAACTCTATTATAGTCCTAAAGTTGACTGATTTTCTTATCCTAACTCTAGCTTAACCCTAGTTATGCAAAACATTAGGGCTAAGGCACATCACAAACGCCTCGTTTATGCCTTTAAAAAATAATATTGACAGAAGTTCTAACTATAGCCATGTTTAAACATCCATTTTGAACGATATTAACTCTTAGTAAAGTCCTCTACAATTGATCGTTTTCTTAGTCTCAATTTTCAGCAGAACCCTTAGGTTTAGCTAAATCAACAGGTTACAATATCCCAAGCGCCTCTGTTTAGCCCTTTAAAATAACATTGACAGAAGTTCGAACAATGCATCTATGTTTAAACATCTATCTTTGAAAGATAATAACTCTTAGTAAAGTCTCAAAGTTGACTGTTTTTAGGTCCTAACCCTAGCTTTAACCCTAGGTTCAAGTATAACACTAGTTTAAGGCACATCCCATGTCTTTTAGGCCTTAAAATAACATTGACAGATGTTCTAACAATGCATCTAAGGGTTTTAAAACATCCATTTTGCTCAGTATTAACTCTTATTGAAGTCCTAAAGTTGACTGTTTTTAGTCTCAACCCTAGCTTTGTAACCTCAGGTTCAAGCATAACACTAGGTTGGGCGCACATCCTGCCGCCTCTGCTAGGGCTTAAAATAACATTGACAGAAGTTCTAATAATGCATATTGTGTAAACATCCATTTTGAATGGCTATTATCTCATTATAGTCCTAAAGCTGACTGATTTCTTAGTCGTAACCTTAGCTTAACCCTAGGTTTAAGCACAACACTAGGTTAAGGCACATCCCAAGCATCACTGTTTAGGCCTTAAAATAACATTCACAGAACTTCTAACAATGCAGCCATGTTTAAACATCCATTTTGAATGGCTATTATTTCTAATTGAAGTCCCAAGTTGGGACTGATTCTTAGTTCCCAACTCCCCAGCTTAACCCCAGGTTTAAGCATAACACTCAGGTTAAGGCAGCCATCCCAAGCATCTCTGTTTAGGCCTTAAAATAACATTCACAGAAATTCTAACAATGCACATGTTTTGAATGAGTATAACTCTTATTATAGTCCTAAAGTTGACTGTTTTCTCAGTCCCAACCCCATTTCTAACCTCACTGCTATTCAAAACATTAGGCTGGCGCACATCACAAACGCCTCTGTTTATGCCTTAAAATAACATTCACAGAAGTTCTAACTATGCAGCCATCTTTAAACATTCATTTTGAATGAGTATTAACTCTTAGTAAAGTCCTACAATTGACTGTTTTAGTCCTAACCTCAGCTTAACCCTAGGTTTAAGCAAATCACTAGGTTAAGGTATTATCCTAAGCGCCTCTGTTTAGGCCCTTAGTAAATAATGATTGACAGAAGTTCAAACAATGCATCTATGTTTAAATATCCATTTTGAAAGAGTATTATCTCTTTAGTAAAGTCCTAAAGTTGACTGTTTTCTTAGTCTCAAACCCTAGCTTAACCCTAGGTTCAAGTATAACACTAGGTTAAGGCACATTTCAAGCGTCTCTGTTTAGGCCTTAAAATAACATTGACAGATGTTCTAACAATGCAGCCATGTTTAAACATCCATTTTGAACGGGTATTAACTCTTAGTAAAGTCCTAAAGTTAACTGTTTCCTTAGTCCTAACCCTAGCCTAACCCTAGGTTTAAGCATACCACTAGGTTAAGGCACATCCTAAGCGTCTCTCTTTAGACCTGAAAATAACATTGACAGAAGTTCTAACAATGCATCTATGTTTAAACATCCATTTTGAACGAGTATTAACTCTTAGTAAAGTCCTAAAGTTGACTGTTTTCGTAGTCCTAACCCTAGCTTAACCCTAGGTTTAAGCATAACACTAGGCTAAGACACATCACAAATGTCTCTGTTTAGGCCTTAAAATAACATTGACAGTAGTTCTAACAATGCAGCCATGTTTAAACATCCATTTTGAATGAGTGATAACTCTTATTATAGTCCTAAAGTTGACTGATTTCTTAGTCGTAACCCTAGCTTAACCCTAGAGTTAAGCATAACACTAGGTTAAAGCACATCACAAATGTCTCTGTTTAGGCCTTAAAATAACATTGACAGAACTTCTAACAATGCAGTCATGTTTAAACATCCATTTTGAATGAGTGTTAACTCTTATTATAGCCCTAAAGTTTAATGATTTCTTAGTCCTAACCCTAGCTAAACCCTATGTTTAACCATAATACTAGGTTAAGGCACATCCCAAGCATCACTGTTTAGGCCTTAAAATAACATTGACAGAAATTCTAACAATGCAGCCATGTTTAAACATCCATTTTGAATGGCTATTAACTCTTATTGAAGTCCTAAAGTTGACTGATTTCTGAGTCCTAACCCTCACTTAACCCTAGGTTTAAGCATAACAGTAGGTTAAGATACATCACAAATGTCTCTGTTTAGGCCTTAAAATAACATTGACAGTAGTTCTAACAATGCAGCCATGTTTAAACATCCATTTTGAATGGCTATTATCTCTTATTATAGTCCTAAAGTTGACTGATTTCTTCGTCGTAACCCTAGATTAACCCTAGAGTTAAGCATAACACTAGGTTAAGGCACATCACAAAT
>JAVGVS010001812.1:0-14981 GCA_032718565.1 Distichodus sexfasciatus
TCGGATTTGTGTTGGTATTGGCAGATATCCACATTTACAATATCGATATCGGTATCGGACATAAAAAAGTGGTATCGGCCCATCTCTAACACAGACGCAAATGAACTAAGGCTTTGTTCCCACAGAAGCTGCTGATGCGCTCAGACAGGCTAGCCAAATGTGTCCATCAAATGTGGATCTAACTCATCTCTGCATCGATCGGACAATTTCACATGGATTCCTCTGATCCCACAGAACATTTGACTTTTACATTTTACTTAAAAAATGAGGAAACACCTCGGTGTGATCTCCATCCATCATCTCCATCTCTCCCATAACTGTTTTCAGTTTTCCTAATGGAGGCAGGGCGCCACCGCGCAGCGGCCGTCTGAAACGTCAATACCATCCCTCTCTCAAAGTTTATCTGCGTTGATTAGGCCAACTATTAGAGAGCGTCAAACCTATTCTATCACGTCTAATCACGCCGCGGCTTAATTACGCGCACTAATGACTTCCTAGCAGGAGCGTCTCCGTCCGGCCTGTCCCTCTGCTCTCGAGGAGGACACAGCAGACCAGCGATTACCTTTAATGAGTTTGTCCTTTTATTGTCCATGTAAGTGCACGGTCCATTTCTAAAATCAGTCCCTAACTTCGTTACGCTTGATTACGCGCACGCCCTCGGGTCTCGGTAACTAATAACGACGCAGAGCCCTTGCGGAGTACGATAAATCATAAATTAAAAACAACGCATCATATTGGTGCGTGGATGAGAAGGTCTGTTTACCCAGGAGGCGGGAATTTAAGAAAAAAAAGGAAGCGTGCAGGTGTTCAGATGATGAGACCTTAGGTTGACGTTCCGTCGTCATTCTGAGAAGGAATGCAGGATAATATCGGAATCATATCACAGTAGGCGGATAATTGCTGTTTTACAGTCATGGGACAGATGCTTAGATTTACCCGATATTTGAGGGTGGAGTTATTCGAATATCCCCTACTGTAACGTAGAAGGAGGTGAGAAATCTAAACGGGTCACACGATTTCTGACACTCAACTGACCATTTTTTAATCAAACTTCCAGCGTGTAGAGGCATTACAAACTAGGGATGGGTTCAAAAAATCGATTCACCGATCAATATCGATTCCCGTTCGAAAAATACGATATCGATTCAGAAATTCGCGGTTTGAGCTTTCCTGCGGCTATGCACTACTCCTCGCGACCGCGCAAGGAGAGCTATAAAAATGTGAGACCGGCGAAACCCAAACCAAATAGAGCCGTGGCTGAAGCTGCGCCGCTCAAATCACCGTCTGGCGTATTTTATAACCAAGCAAAACTAGTATTGACGCAAAGATATCTCTCAATAAATCGATATCGAATCGAATCGCATCGAGAATTGAATCGGATCGTGACCTTGTGAATCGGAATCGAATCGATTCAGGAAATCAGCAACGATACCCAGCCCTGTTACAAAGCCAAATGGGTGTCCAAAGAACAAAAAAAGGACATTTTTTTCACAATATGGAACCTTTAATGACGCACTTGGTGGGATTTTATACGTCTTACAACGTACGCCGTTATTTTGTGCCAGAATTATGGCACGTAATATGCTCTCCACTCTGCATACACGCACAAATATTTATTAACTAACAAATAAAATTGTGTGCGAGCTTGCGCATGAGCCGTGTCCCGAGCCACGCACTACCACACTTAATAGCATGGCAGGTAAGGCGCTCTCATCATACTTTTCTATGAGCTAGTATGGATCTCAGGAACCAGAAAATAGGGTTGTAACTTAACGGCTCTCTACGCACTAGGTAGTGCACATGGAGTGTCACACGCGCCCTATCTGACTTGGTACACTGCACAGAGCGGGAAGTGACTTTGTCTTGAAATTCTCCGCCCCTCGCTCCACTCTGCTTTCACGCTCGCTTGACTTGGCGCTGTGTGAGAAGGGTCTGGCTGCAGACCTCCTCTGTGGGTAAGCTCCTCTGTCAGTACATCTCCTCTGAGGGAAGGGAAAATGACGCACAAGGACGAAGAACCGTACCTAACCCTTACCCTAACCCTAACCCTTACCCTTACCCTAACCCTAACCCTTACCCTTACCCTTACCCTAACCCTAACCCTAACCCCTAACCCTAACCCTTACCCTTACCCTTACCCTAACCCCTAACCCTAACCCTAACCCCTAACCCCTAACCCTAACCGTAGTTATATGTATGACATCATTTCCTTTCCCTAAGAGGAGACGTACTGACAGAGGAGATTTATCCACAGAGGAGGTCTGCAGCCAGACCCTCTTGCGCTGTGTTAGATATAGCATGTTACGGGGCTATTTTTGTGCCAAACTTCTGAGCGTGCAGTGGAAATCTGGCGAGCGAAATATCTTGTCTTTGTGCACGCAACTCTGCCTTCCTCATTTATCGGCATCGGCATAGGCAGATGTAAGCATGAAAATCGTTTAATCGTCTGGCTAACACAGCAAAACATAACGGCTAAAATGATGATACGGAATCAAACACAACTTGAAAATGAGCAAAGCAAAATGATTTCTTTAATGCAAAAAAGTGATAATGATGTGATGATATATATGTGACCCTCCATGGCAAAACCAGGCGCAAATTTTCAAAATTCAGTTATGATGTGTTTATGAAAGGGCATAAATCAAGCTTCAAAACGATACCTATATGGAACGAATGGGACGACACATGACTGAGATATCAACATTCAAAGGAGTCGGGTTTCTCCTGTCACGTCAAGTGAGAAACGGAGAAATCTGCCTTTGAAGTTGACTATCGCCGTAGCACTCACAGACGCTTGGTGCGGTCGCGGCTACGTTTGTATTTACGGTAGCCTACGCTGCATTCACAGCCGCACGGATAGCCTACCTGCGTTAGGTTAACTGAACTCGGGAGACGGAGATGGATTCCGGAGAAATATCTTCACGCTAGTCAACGAGTAGATTTACCATAAATATTGAAGTAGAGCGGTCAAAACAGAAACTTTGAACATTCTGCTGGAATTAAATTCCTCACCTCAAGAAAGTCACGTTTTTAGGATGGAAAGGGTAAGTTTTTCAGCGAAATTTACTCACAACAGTACGGTCTAGACCTTCCACTGTTTTAAAACACTAAAAACCAAAAATCCCAAATTTTACCCCACGCAACATAAACACTCGTTTTTCTCGGAAACCTCCATTGCGACAAGCGACTGATTTTGCCGTGCAGGGTCACATATGGTGATCCTACTGGTAGGACGCTCATCTTGGGACCAAGAGATGTGGGTTCAAATCCCACCTCCAGCACTACCACCACAGGGTCCCTGAGCAAGACCCTTAACCCAAAGTTGCTCCCTGTAATGGCGAGCTTACACTGCGATTTGTGGCCCATTTTGAGGCGATTTTTCGCTCGTGCGACTATTTCGGGGACTGGCCTGAGTTTTGGCTTAATCGTGTGTCGTGCGTCGTGTAGTACACGTGGGGTAACGAGAAGCGATTAACACCTGGCCACCAGCTCCCGATCGGCAATCGCATGGTGGCAAGAAAATCGAAGCTGTTTGAAATCCTGGTGGCCCCTCGAGAGGGTATCGCACTGTTGAAGCAGTGCCACGAGCCAGTTCAACTCAACCTCTCACGCTGCGCATGTGTTCTCTTTGGGGAGCATTCTCCAATTCTCAGGTGAGCGTCTCCCCACTTCCGGGTTCTTCTTCTTCTTCTTCTGACGTTGTAGTTCCGGACACAAGAGTCCCACGTGTCATGTATGGACGTACAGTGGGAGCAGTCAGGTCGCATCACAGCATCGGGCCGTAAAGCGTGAGAACATGAATCGTGAGCTGCCAACTTTTAAACCCTGTGATTCACTCGTACAGTTTAAGCAGGAGCTGAATAACGCGACTGAAAAAATCGCATTCCCAGCGCATTCCCAGCTTAAGAGTCACGGCTAAATGCCGTAAACGTGAGCGTAATGTACAGAAGAAGACTTCTCCATGGCATCCCGGACGAACTGATAACTAAGTTTTGTACGCACACCCTCTACTCAAATCTAATTAAGACTCCCCCCCGCCCCAATAAAAACGGCTGATCTAAACTTCATGCTCCATTATCACGTTCCTTTGTTCTATACGCATGATGCAACACGCTACAACGTCTGCCTCACACTGTATTCTCGGGGCTGAATCTCCCACGCCGGGCCCGAGCGGCCGCTCCCCGGGGCGACGGAGGTGAGGGGGGAGCCTCCGGCCCGGTGCCGAACCGGAGCGCGGGCTCAGGGCCGGCAGCGACAGCGGGGCGCTCGGGGTGGGCACGGCACGCCAACAGGAGCAGGTGTGTCAGGGCGGTCCGTCTTGGCCCTGTCAGCGCTACACCGTCATTAGCCGGCGCGGACGCGGTGGGGGGCAGCATGGCGTCTCTCAGGGCCCTCGGTAATTACGCTCTGACATAATTAACCCAGCAAGCCCATTAGCCCAGCGCTGGCTGGAAAAAAAGCCCCCGCTATAATTATTTGTTGTGTGCATGCTAATGAGGCCAGCTGTGCACCCATCGTACAACACGAACAAATTAATTTACAAGGCTGTGCTTCAAGGGTCTTTTTCCCCACTCTTGTTGCTCTCCCGCACACTCCAAAACCACCGCCTCCTTTTTTTTTCTTTTTTTTTCGAAATATCAAGTGGTCGTTCAAGGACCCAAAAGAAGAAGAAAAAAAATCTGCTCACATCTTTGGGCATTAATGCGGATGAGCTATGGGGTGAGAGCGGAGAAACTTTAGAGAACTAAGGAACTGCTTAAAATGCATCTCAGGCGATCGGCTCACAAGTGAAGAGTCAAGACATTTATACCTGTCTAACATCCGTCTCCGAGGTGTCAAGCTGACCACTTATGTTCCGATTCCGTTATTCTCGACATCCTCTCTGTTAGAAGAGCAAAGGCCTTATGGGCATCACTGTGTCAGCTTACAGACGCCCGTGAATATTTTTTCATTGGTCCCTAGCCCTTCGGAGGTGTCTCTTCATTCCCACTATGCATTTGTTGCACAAGACTGAGGCCACGTAGTCGGGTATTTACAGAAACGGCTATTTCCTCCTCTCCGTCTTCAGTAATGTCCTTGTTCACACGAAATCGTTTTCCGAAAAGCATTCATTTACACAAATACGCATGAATACGTCGTCGTGGGCTATCACGAGCATGGCAAACCTAAAGGCGTCGGCGTAACGAGAAGCACGAAGCCATATTAGCCATTTAGAATCCTGGAGAAAAACGAACGAACAACGAACGCCTCGACTTCCTGTTCCGGACGCTAAGGCATTTTCTGTCGCATGTTGTGACGTTTGAAAACGTAAAACTCAGTCTTCCCCTGTCTACATTCATTCATTCATCATCCCAACCGGGTCGCGGGGGGACCGGAGATTACCAGTTGACCTATAGCGCATGCTTTTGGACTGTGGGAGGAAACCGGAGTCCCCGGAGGAAACCCACGCAACCCGGGGAGAGCGTGCGAACTCCACACAGAAAGGCCCGACGGCCGACCTGGGGACCGAACCCAGGACCTTCTCGCTGTGAGGCGACAGTGCTAACCACTGCACCCCCCCTCCTCTGTCTACACGCAGACGTGAAAACGGAGTTTTCCCAAATCTTCACTTTGGCTTTCCCTCTACTTTCGCCTGGAAAAACGCCTGGATGTACCCTAGTTTTTCCAGATACCTGGATATGTGTAAAGGTCTAAAAGTCGTTCTCTTACATACAACATGCCTCTTCTTTTGCCGCTTTTTCTTGGCTGTGTTAGGCCTCATTCACACGGACGTCTGAACGTTTTTCTGGCGTTTGTGGCGCCAGGTGAGCGCCGACTGAACGCTGACCGTTTTTCTGGTCATTGGAGCAAATCAAAGCGTCCACACGGGCTTTCGGCCGGCTGCGCGTTCGGGTGGCGTCAAATAAATGCTGCCTGCAACGTTTTCTTGGCGTCAACATCCCCACGAACGCAAGGAAAACGACGCTATTGCGAACGCCAGTGAAACGCCAATCGAACGCAGCTACAAAACGCAGCAAAAACGCGTACGGCGTTCAGAGGGCGTTCATTTGGAACGTCCGTGTGGACGAGGCCTTCAATGCAGCTTTCTTTTTTATTTTGAGGCGTGTAATAAGTGGTGACCTTTAGCATTAACCCAAATTATGGTCTGTCAGAAAGCACTACGTCTAATTTCATATAAATGACCATCTCACTACTCTCACCCTTCAACCTTTCATTTCTCTGTTATCAGATTTTTGCGCTTCTTTTTCCCCTCAAACCATATCAGCCCCCGGTTTCCTTTAAGGCATGACCACTGGTGTTAATGACATTAAAGGAAAGAGTAATGAAAAATGCTCAACATATATATTTTTTTCCATGAAAAATGTGAGATGTTAATGAGCTAAAATAGAAACATATATTGGTTTTCACTAACAAGACGAGACAAGATTAAAATGTGACCCTCCACGGCAAAACCAGTCGCAAATTCTCCAAATTGAGTTATTATGTTTTGAAAGGGCATAAATCAAGCTTCAAAACGATACCTATATGGAATGAGTTGGACGACATATGACTGAGATAATCCAACATTCAAAGTCAGACTTCTCCTGTCACGCCAAGTGAGAAGCTAGAAATCTGCCTTTGAAGTTGACTATATAATAAGCACTCACAGACGTTCGGTGCGGTCGCGGCTACGTTTGCATTTACGGTAGCCTACGCTGCATTCACAGCCACACGGATAGCCTACCTGCGTTAGGTTAACTGAACTCGGGAGACGAAGATGGATTCCGGAGAAATATCTTCACGCTAGTCAACCAGTGGATTTAGCGTAAATATTGAAGTAGAGCGGTCAAAACAGAAACTTTTAACATTCTGCTGGAATTGAATTCCTCACCTCAAGAAAGTCAGGTTTTTAGGACGGAAAGGGGAAGTTTTTCAGCGAAACTGATTCACAACAGTACGGTATAGACCTTCCACTGTTTCAAAACACTAAAAACCAAAAATCCCAAATTTTACCCCACGCAACATAAACGCTCGTTTTTCTCGGAAACCTGGAGGGTCACCAATGTTAACTCATGGACAATCAGACATTCAAAATGTCTGTCAACACACTGAAGCAATGCAGTCCTGTCAGTGGTTGGACTGGTTAAGGGATCCACATGCTGACGCCCTGAACTCAACCCAGCGATAAAATATACATAGTGAATGGCTACATGGCGTCCGTGTGAAGTCTTTTTTGCTCGATTGAATAAATATTGGCGAACGTGCTTTATTAATAAGTCGGCTAACGGGATCACGGAATGCCCTGTATTAACAAAAGAAGGGACGAGTCCTGTGGCAAATGTTCATTCATTATCCGAACTGCTTAATCCCAACTGGAGTCGTGCAGGGGAACCGGAGCCTATCCCGGGAGCTCCGGGCGCAAGGCGAGGACCAACCGTGGGCGGGCGCCAATGCGCCGCAGGTGGCAAATGTTTTAAGAGTGAAATGCTGTGAAATTTCCAATACACGCCTTAGCCTAACTGAGTAAGTGTAAAGAGAGAGGACATTCTGAGTAAAGAGGCTAAGACCAAACCTGAAGTAGCTGCCAGAATTAAGACTCCGTTCACATAATGACTACCCCGTACTCACCAAACTTGCTCCAACTCAAATGCTGAGCTTTTACTACTGCCTGTGGAAGCCTCAAAGCGTGATGCATGTGCAGATGGCGCACACACACCTGCACAGCGATGCAGAGAAGCCTTTCGTTTGGATCACGTCTAATTTATTTTTCCTTGGTCTCCTCCTAGGTGTGGCTTGTTCCCAGCGCACCAACTCCCTACCCAACGGCACCTGCTCAAGCGCAGAAAGACGCTACCACCATCTTTCCGGCGGCCGACGCTCTGCTGCTGACTCATGCTTGTGAAGCTATACTAATCAGTCGACACCGGTACGCAGCTGGCATCTGACATCGTACAGCCCCCCTCGCTAGGCAGAGACCAGTTCTGCCCATCAAAAGGCCCGGTTTCAACTCGGAGCAGTTTAGGCCCGAATGCCGCCAGCGTCGCTGACGACTCGACGGCGTGCCATTCAAGCAAGACACCAGGATGCGCCTGAAGCTGACACTTCCACGTTAAGGCCCCTCTGTTTTTTTTAAAAGCACTTTGACGGGCGCGCCACTCGGGGGGGGGGGCCCAGCCTTTTCCCGAGCGTTCCCTTTTCACAAAGCGTCTGGAGCACGTTTCCTGTGCCACTGCGCCGAGCGCAAAATGTGACATCTTAAACGCTCGCGCGAGAAAAGGGTAACTCTTTTGTCGCGTTTATTTGGAGAGCCTTCGCCGCGCACACTTGATATTCAGCGAGTATATTAAATCGCTTTGCCGTCGCCTTTATGTCGGCGAGGAGAGGGCGAGAGCGCGGCAGCGTCGCCGCCTGTTTCTATGGCTGCGTGCGCTGAAAGACAAACTTTTCCCATAAAGCCTTTTGTTGCCCCGGTAGACTGAAGGACGGAGTCTGGCGTACATCAATACGCATCACCTGTGAAACAGTCATGAAAGAGACGCACTGTCACGGCTGCGTGGGATGCGGCTGGAGATGTGCTATCTCAATAAAAGGCAAAAAAAAAAAATGAAAGACAGAACGACGAGAAATAAAAGGCGAGAGGATAAAGAGGAGAAGCGAGTGAGAGGCGAGGCTAAGAGAGAGCAAGTGGTGCTTTTGAACTCGGCCGGGAATGTTACACGAAGGCCGCCGCCGCCGCCGCCGAGACGAGGCTTCGCGCCACGCGGAGGTCGCGGCGAAGCGAAGGCCTCCGCCGAGCGCCCCTTTTAATGATATCACAGACGCGACCGCAGCGGGCCAGCGTGGCGGTTCGCTCCGTTTTGCGACGGAACAGGGGGACCGACGGATGGCTGCGGATGGCATCAAAACGGATCTAAACCGACGCCCGTTTCGTACGTAGACGGACAGGCAGGCAGACAGGCAGGCGGGAGAGACACGGAGAGACAGAGACGCACTCTCCTGCAAATAAATACCACTTGTATGAACACGTCTCTAGACCCGATTTTGTGTGTGCGCCCACCCGCTCTCTCTCACACACACACACAGACGCTGATATGGTCCCCGTGGGGGTTTCTTCCTCCATAGGGATCCATTGGCTGGGCTGGCTCTTTTATGAACATAATGCATTATTAAGCACCTCAAACATCTCCTGGGCCTTTTGTTTATTACTGCTCTTATTAATCACTAGCACATAATCTCCACCCATCCAGAGAGCGCTCATTCTCCATTCATTCTCCACTGCCTCTTCCTGCAACACTAACAGCACACACACAAACTCCTACCCACAAACCACCCACCCACCCATCCAGTCCACTCCACTCCCTCACCACCACCAGCACCAGCGCAAAACACACACACTCAGGTCTTTGAATTTCATATTGCTTTATGATGAAATATCCTCTAAAAAAGCCCAATTATGAGCAAAATAATGCCTGGAAAAAACCTGAAGCTCTGATGAAACGTGTGGCCATTAGCAAGCACTGTCCCTAAAGACAAGTCCTGTCTTTGAAATAGTAGAAGGCAGAAGTTGCAAAAACAATATTTAGGTGCGGTGGGGGGGAGCACAATTAAAAGTAGACTTTTTTCGACCAGCTCAACTAGCTCAGCTTCAACTTCTTCTTTTTTTGGTTTTTTTTTTGGCGGGTTCCAGACTCGCGCGAACGTGCCGCGTCAAGTCTTTCTTCGATCACAGCGGGTAAAAGCCAAAAGAGAGAGAATCTCTCACTCGGAGAGACGCCGAACCCCATAAGGATCTCGGCGGGTGGCCCTTATCTTTATCTGACGTAACGGCAACTGCAAATTGAAAGTTGGAAATTCTGGAAGGCCTCACACACACACCACGTCACCTGCTAACTCCATCAGTAGTACCACTGGTCACCACTAGCCAGCAGTGTAACACAGGCGTTCAACCTTCAAAGTCCTGTCCACTTCCAAGGCTCTCTCTCGCTCTCTCTCTCTCTCTCTCTTTCATACTCATGCTCAGCAGGAGCAGCCGGCCTACGACCGACCCTCGGTCAAGCTCGGCTCAAAGTCGCTCCTTCCTCTAAAACTCGGCCCCGGCTAGAGCCGTCTGTCTCCTCGCGCTGGTTTTTCTGAGGAGACCGATCTCGCAACTGACATGAAAAAAAAAAAAGAGCAACGGAGAGCTGGAGGGAAGGGAAAAGAGACAGAGAGAACGGTAAGAAAGAGAGCGAGAGAGGGCCTCATGGGGAAGAGGGAGCATAAAAACACAGGGAGAGGCAGAGCTAACACCTGCAGCGCCTGTCCTGCGGCTACGCCCCCGGCAAAGGCCCAGACGGCACTCTCCAGGTGAGGCAGCTACAAAAGACACCCTTCCTGCGCTGCTTTGAGTGACAGAGCCTTTCCCCCTCTCTTTCTCGTTCCTGCCTCTCTGACAACAAGGAGGAGGAGGAGGAGGAAGAAGAAGAAGAAGAAGAAGAGCGCTCGCTCCTTGGGAGAATCCGGCTTCGACTCCTCTCTTCTGTGCTCCAAATCGGAGACGGAGCAGCAGGATGCAGGAAATGGAAGGCAGCCACATGACTGCGGGGCACAGCTACGGCGGCGGGAAAAAAAAAACGCACACAGCCCAGGGGTGTGTGTTATATACAGGAATCCTCCCAGGGGCCGCCGACAGGGCTGCGAGGCAGAAAGAGGAGGGCGGCGTCGGGGCTGTCGGCAACAGCGGGCCAACCGGGGACGATCCAAGCCGAAGCGGCGGCGAAGGGCCCGAATGGCTCACGTTTAGAAACGGAGCAATAGGTCGCGTCTCCTCGCCGCCTTGCGCGCCACGCACCGAGCGTCTGATAAGAGCGCCCTATCTTTGTCAGTTACGAAGAGAAAAAAGAAGAAGGGGGGGGAAAAAACACAACGTTTCGGGGGGAAACAGACAGCGGCTTTTCCATATTTAGTATTTTTGACCTACCTTGAAACGCGGCTTTGAATGTGAGTTTTCAGCAAAACTGTGGCGCCTCCGAATCCCCCCCAACTACTACTTTTTCTTTGACACACACCCACCCACGCGCACACTTTTATGTCGGCTACATCTGTTTTACAGTTGTATTTTGTAATTACGCTCAGCTGAATGATCGGGGATTAAATAATTGCTGACAAAACAGGAACAAAAAAAAGGAGAGAGATAGAGGAGGGGGGAAAAAAAAAAAAAGAGAGAGAGAGAGAACGGAAATGGCGAGCCGTCGCGGAGTGGCAGATTTCTGTTGACATCAGGGTTTGGGAGGGGGTTTGGGAGGGGGAGATTAGCGTTTCGGACGGTAAAGAAAGCATCAGCACTTACTGCTATCCCACTCCTTCCAGTAAGGGAAGAAAGAAGCTGCTCCCGCTAGATAAACAGATGAGCACCATGTTTTCTTATGAACCTCATCAATACCTTACAAGCAGTGGATTGACGCAGCCGGCAGGGCTCCTACGACACTACTCCGACCCAGAGGTGTATTCTACTTGAGTAACTGTAATTTGCTGCTGCGCTTCCAGATTTATTTTGCGTACCTTGTAAATGGATGAAATATGTGAAGTATTAGCCATTCTCACTCACTACGTGATTAAAACTACAGTGAAAGTAAATCTGACGTCAGAAAGACTTGATATCGACTAAACATGGCGCGACACTACTTTGCCATGTCCAGAGCTGAAACGATTATTCGAATAAGTCGAAGAATTGGATTACAAAAAATGCTCGAGGCAATCGTTCGAGGATCGAAGCTTCGTTCAAGTCATTTAAATGGCTACAGCGCGCGCCGCTCGTGTTTCACGCGGACGCTTATTAACGACGCACAATATTTTCAGTGGCGCGATCAAGGCGAGAACAGATCCCTCTGCACGTGAACGTATTTGGGAGATGTTCCGTGCACAAAAACAGAAGTAAAAACGCATAAATGACATTCTTTGCGATGTAAACACGCACGCTACTCACACTACAGCCATTTATTAAGATTTTCCCATCGTTTTTTTTTTTTTTATAGTTCGTTCCGGAACGCGCCGAACCCTTTCTTGTGAGGCGTGCGCGGGGGATTGTGGGAAATGCAGTTCTCTTCCAGAAAGGCCAAAAGCAACTCATTTTATTGGCCAAATTGGTTCAAAATGACCCTTGGACTTCATGTTTCTTCATTCTACTCACACTCCAATTAGCCTAATAACAAATGTGTTGTCATTTTTAG
This sequence comes from Distichodus sexfasciatus, assembly GCA_032718565.1. NCBI lineage: Eukaryota > Metazoa > Chordata > Actinopteri > Characiformes > Distichodontidae > Distichodus > Distichodus sexfasciatus. The sequence continues at coordinate 12,189 of JAVGVS010001812.1, forward strand.
TGACGTTTTTGTATCTGATTGCTTGATTAATCGATAAAATAATCGATAGATTACTCGATGACAAAAGTAGTCGTTTGTTGCAGCCCTAGTTATGTTTGATACCACACCGATATTGTAAATTTGCATATCTGACGATACGACACAAATCCGATACAGTATCTACAGAGTCTTCTATAAACTGGAAATAAGGTTTTCAAAAATTGCTGATATTATTGTTATGCTTGACTTAAATACTGCTTTCCTCACTAAAACAATGTAATAATTATGCCCCCCCCCATATGCATATGCTAAATGATTTATTATTAAAAAACATCGAACAAAAATTATTCGCTTCAACCCAGTTCTGTCATTTTGTGACGGTCCCTAATCCTGCGGCGCTAAAAGCATCAGGAACACAGAGATTGCGTGGTTTGCTTTTTGGGGTTGTAGCGTGTCGTGTTGCTAGTTCTGCTCATTGGCATATCAATGTACAAATCAGCACGAATGTCGAACGACAAACCGGTGCCACTTCCTGTGCGTAACCAGTTGTGCGTGCACGCATTTACTGCTCGTCTCCATAGAGATCCGATATCCGACCCAGATATTTGAGTTGCTGTCGGACCGATTGACGATCCACGTATCGGATCGGTGCCATCTTTACTCTCAACGTCTTAAGGCTTTTATGGCAGCTGGTGGCGTAACCCCCCCCCCGTGATTAGAAGGTCGCTGAGCCGGGAAAGTTACCACTGAGGTACTCGTGAGCAAGGTACCGTCCCCGAGCGCTGCTCCCCGTTGTTAGCTGCCCACTGCTCTTTCAGGGATGCAGAGGTCACATTTGGTTGTGGTGCACTGTGTGCTGTGGTGTGTTCACAACGACAAATAATCACTTTCATACAGTCAACCAAACATGTTCTGGTTGCTCCATGCGAATGTAAGTTGTGACTGTGGGATCCACACGCATCACGTTTCCAACACAAGCACGTTAAAGCTTTTCTCTTCTGGACATGGCATACCTCGGCAAAGTGCATTTAACGTCCAGTGGATATCACATACTATCACAACGGTGTTTAACCGTTACTGGTGTCATATCCTTTGAAAGGAACCGTTACCGTTTTACGTTACAACGAGGGGCAGTCGGTGGCGTAACGGTAGGGCGTTGGCCCCGTGATCAGAAGGTCGCAGGTTCGAATCCAGCCGGTAAAGTTACCACTGAGGTACTCATGAGCAAGGTACCGTCCCCAAGCACTTGCTCTTGTTAGCTGGGTGGGTCAAATTCAGAGGTCACATTTGGTTGTGGTGCACTGTGTGCTATGCTGTGGTGTGTTCACAACGACAAATAATCACTCACTTTCACTTTCACAACTGCTGTCTCCAATGTTACTGAAACACAACCCAGACATGTTAGAAAGGCACCTAACGTGTCGATAAAACCTGATCGATAACCAGAGGCCATACTATGTAAGCTTTCATTCGAGATTTTACCACAAAAACGTCCTTGGCTGGACCTTTACGAGGTTGTGAACCTGTTGTTGCAATAACGCTCATATCTCAAAACCTCAGCAACAATGTTGCGCCAGACGGTGCGAAGACACCGAAATCCGATCACTTCCGGGGGGGAAAGGAATTGTTGCAGTTCAATCTCATCTAAACTGAACTTTGACACACATAGATGCACAGCTCAACCAATCCAGCGTGGTACGGGTGGGATGAAGGATCTTGTCCGAGCTGTAATGAAACTAGGCATGGCACGATACCACTTATTTACGTTCGATACGATACCGATATTGTACATTTGGATTTCTGCCGATGGGACACAAATCCCATACAGTCTCTGAGGGTGTTTTCACACTTGGTCCGTTTCAGCGCTTAAAGCGAACTCAGATCGATTAGTCAGCATTCTTAACGTATATGTGAACGCGCCAGACGAACTCAGACCCCTTCTGAAACGAACCGAAGTGACACCACATGGGGAGGCGGACTCAATCCGGTTCGCTTTAAGTCCGCGGCACGGTTCGTTTAACTTGCGCCTTACGAACGCAAGGCGCTCCCGGTTTGCTTCGACAGGTTTAGTTCGAAGTGAAAACTACCCAGAATGCAAAGCAGTAAAGGTCCCTCCTCACTAAAACAATGTAATAATTATGCCCCCCATATGTATATGCTAAATGACTTATTATTAAAAAACATATATAAAAAATATATATATATATACGTTTCAGCACAGTTCTGAAATTTTGAGACGGTCCCTAACCTTGCGGCGCTAAAAGCACCAGGAACACAGAGCTGGCGTTGTTAAGGAAATGAAACGGTATAATCACGTGATTTGCTTTTGGGGTTGTAGTGTGTTGTTGCTTGTTCTGCTCATGGTCATATCAATATGTAGGAATTAGCAAAAATGTCGAACAATAAACCATCTTTACCGTAGTAACGCTTATGGAGCGTAACGAGTTGAGTGTGAGCAAATTTACATATGTATCTGATCCAGCCGTTTGAGTCGTTATCGGACCGATATCCGATCCACGTATCGGATCGGTGCCAACTCTAATTGAGACGCCTTTAAATTGTCAACTGCCTACAGTCTTAGTAACTGACTTGTTGGTGTATAATAATAATAACAACAATAACAATAACAATAACAACAACAACAACAATAACAATAATAATAATAATGACAACAACAACAACAATAATAATAATAACAACAACAACAACAATAATAATAATAATGACAACAACAATTATAATAATAATAATAACAATAATAATAATAACGACAACAACAATAATAATAATAATGATAACAACAACAACAACAAT
>JAVGVS010001813.1:0-14979 GCA_032718565.1 Distichodus sexfasciatus
CTCCAACAGATGTAGGACCAGGGCAATTAGGATTATAAAAATCTCCTCTCACCCAGAAAACAAACTCTTTCAACTCCTGCGCTCAGGCAGAAGGTTCCGCACCATCATGGCCAAAACAGAGAGACTCAGGAGGAGTTTCTGTCCTCAGGCCATCCGTCTTCTGAACAAGGACATGCCTTTTTAAGTTCCGCTATTACATCTGCTAATACATACCTCATATCATTACGATAACTTACACTGTAAATGTCCATGTTCTTACATGCTATTACATACCTCATATCAGTACGATAACTTATGCTGTAAATGTCCATGTTATACATGCTGCTATTACATACCTTCTATTTGCTATGATAACTTATACTGTCTGACTGCAATATATACCGCAACTGTGATAATCAATTATACTGGTTGCCACATTTCATTGTCCATATCACATGCTCTACTCTGTCTGCTATGTACAATGCAGCATTTGCACTTGGCACTTTAAAGGAATCACTTCATTGCACCTGCTCTGTCTTAGCACATTTTGCAATCTCAGGTTCAAACTTGCACAGGTAACTTCATATTGCACACATAACTTATGTTCCTTATTGTATATTGTATATTATAGTTTTTTTTTTTTTGTCCTGTTACCCCAACCTCCTTATTTAAGTCAGTCTCATATTTGTAAGTTTGTATTCTATTGTGTCTTGTTTTCCCTTGTCTATTGCACAGTTATAAGAGCGGATCAGGATACATTTCACTGCTTGTTGTACCTGTATAACTTGCACGTGACAAATAAAGAATCTTGAATCTTGAAAAGTTCTTTAAGTATAAATACAATTTTAGTGGATTTTCATCTACGACTATCAATTTCAAATTTAGTATATTTTCCAAAAAATAAACTAGAAATGAACTAATTACAAGTATATTTCAGTCATGGTAGTACTTAAAAGGTACTACAGTACAGAACAGTACAGTACAGTACAGGTAGTACAGAAAAAGGCGGCGCCACGAGCAGGCAGCGGCTAAAAGCGCTCCAGGGAATTCAGTGTTTTTATACTGATTCTCGACCATTTTGTCTACTTTCCGTTTTGTTTGTGATCAAGTACGATGCGTATCACCTACAACAGACACACCCTGCTCGAAATCGGAAGAAAATGCACAATTCCTCCGCCAAATCTGCCGTCGGAGACGCTACGGAGCCTGGGCGAGGCAACGAGGCGCAGCTGGCTGAAACGGAAGCGCTGTTCCCGGAAACAGAAGCGGGGCAAGCGTGCAGGCTTTAGCACGAGGCTAAAACAGAGAAGCCTCTTTGTCTGGTAAGAGCCGCGGAGGCGGGTTGTGCGTCTACATTAACAAACTCTGGTGTACGAACTCTGCTGAAGTGAGTCGCCACTGCTCACCACAGATAGAGTTTCTCGTCATAAAGTGCCGCCCGTTCTACCTGCCGAGAGAATTCTCCGTGGTGCTAATCGTAGCTGTGTACCTGCCGCCTAGTGCTAATGCTAACCTGGCGCTAGCCGAACTGTACGAGGCTATCAACAAGCTCCAGACCGCGCACCCGGACGGATTTCTCATCATTGCCGGCGACTTCAACCACGGGAACCTGAAGTCAGTTCTCCCCAAATTCCATCAACATGTGGACTTTGCTACAAGGGGGGAGAACTGCCTGGATAAAGTTTACACCAACGTGCGTGGTGCCTACAAAGCAGCAGTGCGCCCACACATCGGCTCTTCAGACCATGCTACAGTGATGCTGCTGCCCGCATACTCATCACTGCTGAAACGCACGAGACCTGCCAGAAAGACCATCAGAGTCTGGCCCAGTGGAGCTGTCTCAGCACTCCAGGACTGTTTTGAGTGCACGGACTGGAATGTTTTTAAAGAGGCGGCGACGTACGACGGCTGCGTTAACCTGGACGAGTTTGCAGAATCTGTGACTTGCTACATCTCCAAGTGCATAGAGGATGTTACCGTCCTGAAGAACATCACCACTAGAGCCAACGAGAAGCCATGATTCACAGCACAGGTGCATGCGCTGCTGAGAGAGAGAGATGCTGCTTTCCGGTCTGGGAGTAAAGCTGCCCTCAGAACAGCCAGGGCTAACCTCTCTCGCTCTATCCGTCAAGCAAAGCGAGCGCACACAAAAAAGATCCAGAACCATTTCAACAACACAAAAGACTCTCGCAGGCTATGGCAGGGCATCCAGGCTGTCACCCAATGCAAGCCAGCACCAAGCAGCTGTGAGGGGGATGCCACACTCCCTGAGGAACTGAACAAGTTCTACGCACGGTTTGATGCACTGAACAACACGCAGACGATGAAAGCAACGCCTCCCATCACCGACCAGACCATCTCTCTGCCTGCAGCTGATGTGAGGAGAACCTTCACCAAGGTCAACCCACGAAAAGCTGCTGGTCCAGACAACATTCCAGGTCGTGTGCTGAGAGACTGCGCTGACCAGCTAGCCGAGGTCTTCACAGACATCTTCAACACTTCGCTGAGCCAGATGATCGTCCCAGCATGCTTCAAGTCCACCACCATCATCCCAGTGCCAAAGAAATCTTCAGTTTCCTGCCTGAATGACTACCGGCCCATCGCTCTGACCGCCATCACCATGAAGTGCCTTGAGAGACTTGTCATGGCACAGGTGAAAGGCAACCTCCCCCACTCACTGGACCCTCTGCAGTTTGCCTATCGCACAAACAGGTCGACTGAGGACGCGATATCCACTGCACTTCACCTTTCCCTCTCACACCTGGACAATAAAGACTCTTATGTTAGATTGCTGTTCATAGACTTTAGTTCAGCATTCAACACCATCATCCCCCAAAGACTGTGTATGAAACTGAGCAAGCTGGGACTGAGCACCTCACTCTGTAACTAGATTCTGGATTTCCTGTCAGAGAGACCTCAGTCCGTCCGAATCGGCGACAACATTTCCAGCACCATCAGGCTGAGTACCGGAGCTCCTCAGGGCTGCGTTCTCAGTCCACTTTTGTTCACACTCCTGACTCACGACTGCACCGCCCTGCACAGCTCAAACCACATCATCAAATTCGCCGATGACACGACCGTGGTGGGGCTCATCAGCAACAACGATGAGTCGGCGTACAGGGATGAGGTTCAGCAGCTGGCTGCCTGGTGCACTGAGAACAACCTGTCGCTGAATGTGGACAAAACAAAGGAAATGATCGTCGACTTCAGGAGAACTCGCTCCACCCACACACCACTCAGCATCCACGGCTCCACGGTTGAGACTGTAAAAAACACCAAGTTCCAGGGAGTTCACATCTCAGACGATCTCACCTGGACCACCAACACCACCTCCATCACCAAAAAGGCCCAGCAGTGTCTCCACTTCCTGAGACGGCTGAAGCGAGCCAACCTGCCCCCTCCCACCCTCACCGCATTCTACAGGGGCACCATAGAGAGCGTCCTGACCAGCTGCATCTCTGCCTGGTTCGGTAACAGTGCTGTTGCCGATATCAGGCGGCTTCAAAGGGTGGTCAAAACAGCTGGCAACATCATCGGAGCGTCTCTTCCGCCGCTGCAGGACATCTTCTACAAGCGCTGCATCAGAAGGGCCTCCTGCATCGTGCTCGACCCCTCACACCCTTCACACAGACTGTTCACACTCCTTCCATCTGGCAGACGCTTTCGCAGCATCAGGTCTCGATCCTCCAGGATGCGTGATAGCTTCTTCCCACAAGCCATCAGACTCTTGAACTCACTCCCTGCCATCACACTTCCCCCCACACACACACCTGGACTGTGAAGAAACTGTTTCTGTTGCACCACTGCACTTTACTGCACCTTACTTTACACACCACCGTCACTTTGATGCACAATAACTACTGTTATGATACTGCACTGCTGCCACTTATTTGCACAAACATTATATGCTGCTTTACAAATGTTTGCACATACACTGAAACATTGTACACATAAATAGCCGAATATAGTATCTGTCATATTATAGCCTTCTACCTCGTGCACATCCAATGTAAAATGTCAGTTTGCACCTGTTTAAATGTTTGCATATTTGCACATATACTGAACATTGTACTTGAAAATAGTCCGGATATAGTATCTGTCTATTATAACTCTACCTCTTGCACACTCAGTGTAAATGTCAATTTCAACCTGTTAAGAATACTGCATCCTGACTTGACAAACATGTTTACCTCTATGTCTGTCTCTAGCCTCTAATTATATATATACATTTAAAAAAAAATAAAAAATCCCTGTCTAGTCTAAAATGTATATTGTTTATTCCATGTGCCTAGTCGTGCCACTGCCTATTTATTCTTTGTTCTACTGTTCTTTGTTTGTTTGCACTGGAAATAACCTGGAGCCACGTCGTCTCGTCTCTCTATGTATTTGTACAGTATATAGCAGAGATGACAATAAAGTTGACTTTGACTTTGACTTTGACTTAAATATATTTAATGCAATTACACTAATCTATACTAATGCTTAAATTGACTTGTAGTGTATTCATATGAAGTATGCTACCCAAAAATATACAAAAGTGTTTTATTAATGCAGTGGTTAGTAGTGTACTTTAAGTGCTTTAAGTATGAATACAATTTTAGTCGTTTAGTTATCAATGAAATGCAATACTTAAAAATTTTCTTTAAAACATTTTATCATGAGCATGGAATAAAAAAGACCAATAACTGTCATGTCCGTGGCTCCTCCCCGATGCTCGGGTTCGCTGGCGTATTAACCTGAGGTCTGACAGCGTCTGCATCAGGGGTGTCATGGTAACGCTGTGTCTGTCCCTTTAAGGATTCCCCTTTAGTCACTTCCAGGTGTGTCGCGTTATGGATTGACATTCACTCTCCTAATGTGTTCCATCTGTTTCTCGTTTGGGGTTCTGTTCTCATTGGTTTGTTTTGATTAATTACTCTGAGTCTTTATAATTTAACCAGTCCGATCCCATGGGTTTTTGTCCGTTCACCAACATGTTCACCGCTCTCCATGGTCCCTGTCATAGAAGCCAGCCAGCACTGACCAAGGCTAACTGCTAAGCTATGTCATGGCTAACTGCTACTCTACTCAGAGGTGAATAAACCCTTTTGTTTTGCCCAGAGGCTCTGCATTCTCCTCCTCACTTTGTTTCTTAAGGGCTGTGCAGTTTGGATTGCCATTGGGACCAGAGTTTTGTATTCACCACGAACTACTGTAGTGGACTCTACCAAGCGAACTGGTTACTACCAGTTTTTTTGTGCAGCAAAAATATTGCTGGCCCTCTATGGGGCAAGACATCAAGAGGGCGATTGCCTCTTGTTCAGTGTGTGTGGCCACCAAGAGTTCAAATCAGTTGCCTGTCAGTAAACTAATGCCCCTACCGATACCGAACAGACCTTGGTCCCACACTGCTGTGGACATTGTCACAGATCTGCCGGTTTTGAAAGGGTACACCACTATCCTGGTGGTAGTGGAAAGGTTTTCAAAAGGGGTGCATTTTATCCCTCTAGATTCTCTTCCCTCTGCCTTGCGGGTGGTTGAAGCCCTGTTCCAGAGTGTGTTCTGGGTCTATGATATACCGGAGGATATCCTCTCCAACCAGGGCCCTCAGTTTGTCTCACGAGTCTGGCAGGCGTTTATGGAGAAGCTGGGGGTCACTGTGAGCCTGACATTGGGCTACCACCCACAGTCCAATGGTCAGGCCAAACGTACCAACCAGGAGCTAGAGAGATTCCTCCATCATACTGTTGTGCTCAGCAACACGACTGGGCAGAGTTTTTAGTCTGGGCAGAATAAGCCCAGAATTCAATGCGCCATCCTGCTTCCGGTCTGACTCTGTTTGAGTGTGTGCTTGGGCACCAGCCCCTGTTGTGTCCCTGGGACAGTTCGCCATCCGAGGTGCCTCGGGTGAATGACTGGTTTCAGAAGGCAGAGTGGGTCTGGGGGGGCGCACACTAACATCCAGCAAGCAGTATGCCGGTTTACCAGTCAAGCCGATCAGAGGAGGCAGGGGGCGCCGGTGTACCGGACTGGGGATCGGGTATGGCTGTCGACCCGGGATGTGCATCTTGGTCTGCCTTGCACTAAGTTGTCTCCCAAGTTTATCGGACCTTTTTTAGTTGACAGGAAAATAAACCCTGTTTCTGTTGAACTCCAGTTACCTGCTCACATGCGTGTCTCTCCTATGTTTCATGTGTCTCCTCAGGCCAGCAGTCCAGGGTCTGCTGGATAGGGAATATGTGGACCCTACGCTGCCTGGGGAAATCAAAGTCGAGGGCACGCCCACCTTCGGCACCTGTTAGATTCCCGAGTGCAGCAAGGATGTCTGTAATACCTGGTGGACTAGGAAGGATACGGACCCGAGAAGCGGAGTTGAGTCCCGGCTCGGGATGTTCCCTGCAGGGAATTGGTGGAGGAGTTCCACCAGTCCCGTCCGGACCATCCTGTGCCATGCCCATGGGGTCGCCCACCCAGTTGACCGCATCCTGGCTCAGGGTCTCGGCATCCTGTTTTGATTAATTACTCTGAGTCTGTATTATTTAACCAGTCCGATCCCATGGGTTTTTGTCCGTTCACTCCTCTCCATGTTCCTCGTCATAGAAGCCAGCCAGCGCTGACCGAGGCTAACTGCTAAGCTACATCACAGCTAACTGCTACTCTACTCAGAGGTGAATAAACCTTCTTGTTTTGCCCAGAGGCTCTGCATTCTCTTCCTCAGTTTGTTTCTGAAGAGCTGTGCAGTTCAGATTGCCGTTGGGACCTGAGTTCTGTATTCACCATGAACTACTGTAGTGGACTGGTTACTACTGAGCGGCCTCAAGGTGAGAAGCTAACATTGTTAGCCATCAGTTTGTTTGCAACATCTGCTCTCTCTCTCTCTCTCTCTCTCCCTAAGAAAGGTGCCGTGCTCAGGGACCTAGCGGTAAGCTAGCGGGACTCACTCTATCTTGCCCTTGTGTTGGATTCTAGGAACTAGCTCCTGTTTTCCAGAGTGGACTTACTCTTCAAGGTCGGGTTTGGCTTGGCTGTGCTGTGCTTGTTTTTGCACCTATGTGCTTCTGGACTGTTTTTAAAGTTACACTGTAAATAAACTCACTGCAATTATTCCTGTGTTTGCATCCCTCTTCTCTGAGCAAGCGGATAATCATGACAATAACAACATACAGTTTTGTACATTTTTATCATTAAACTGAAAACAACATTTGAGAACAATAAAATTCATTTCCAGACAACAGGGAATTTCTTATGCATCTTGAAAATACTTTTTAAAACTTTGATTATGTAGCAAAATAGCACTCGCAATTTGTGTTTGTTCAATATTTTGAACTCATGTACCACAACAGTATCTTTTTAAACCATGTTTGATGTATTGTTTATAGCTGAAGTCTTCAAAGGTGAATCAGTAGTTATGAAGGCATACTTAGTACACATCAATTTGCAATTCTATTTAATAGTTCCACAGTTACTAATCTCTCTCAGTATTATTTGGGAGTGGAATGACATACTCTTTGTGTCTTGATTGAATCAAAACACATTTTCTGTAGAACAGGTCAGTGGGCACTGCATAGATTTGCTTAGATTCCAACACCTCAGACACAAAATTGGAATCGATGTGCAGCTGACCATCCCTGCAGAGCTGTCTACCGGACTTTGTGAGCTCCTTCACTAGTACACAGTGCATTGGTAAATGCTCTGTTAATACTACCATGCCAAGAATTTTGCATATTCTTCCATCCAGCAATTCCACAACTGAGTTAATCCTTTTTGTAGAGGTCTGTTGCTACTTGAATGATAGAGTATGCCTTTTACAATGAAATGATGAAAACATACACAGTAACTAAGTGTAACACCCAGTAAGTCTCTGATAGCAAGTATTTCTAATGCTGACAGTTTCCTATGACAGGTATTGCCAAAAACCCTTACATTTTCATTAAGCTTTCTTGAATTTGAAGTTGATATATTGTTTCTCATAAGATCAAAAAAAAAATGTTTTTAACCCCATCAATAGCATCTGACATTATCTTTTCTGCTCTTTGTCTTAGACTTCACCAGCAAAGAAATCTTTTTACGATCTGCTCAGGAACATGGGTGGTTCCATGGAAGTAACATAACAAAGTGCCATTAAATGATTCAAAGGAAAAGGTTGATGTAGCCCACAGAGGCCCCCAGTTCCTAACACTTGTTGCAATGTGTGTCAGTAGATGAACATTAAATGTCATATTAGCAGTCCCATATAACTTTTCAAACTGCACAGTGAACTTTTTGAGAGCTCTTTCAGCTGCTGCAATATCACAGCATTTCACATTTTCTCCCAAAAGAATGTGCATAGCAAACACTAACAGAAAAAGGTGGTTCCAGAATTTCTTCAGTAAAACTCCATTCAAGATAGACAAAGCATAGAATAAGAGGAATGATGTCCCCTCTGGTGCTTTCCCAAATTTCCTGTCTGCCACAGATCTTGGGACACTAATTATCTCAACTGGGGGTTGGATTGCGGTGAGTTCTTTGTCAATGTGGGCTGATCTTGTTCCTGTATACCATTCTTTTTTGTGGTGTCTTGAGTCAAACCACAGATTGGCTAATTGTCTTGTCACACCTAGGCAGACACAATGCTGATACTCTGGAACAAATCCATTTATCATTTGAAACTTCTTGAGTTTCATTAATGGGGAAGGCCCTTTTACCCCATTACAGGATTCTCAGGTGTTGCAGACATAGCATGATCAAAGTGCTCAGGTTCATTTCGGAGAAGTGGCTCTGGGGCTTTGTTTGTGTAAGGAACACTGTTTGGTGTTTCTTAGAAGTGGTTGAGCAACAGAATCTGAACTGCATTGTATTTATTGTTCTGTCTATTTATTTATTGTGATTGTTTTTGTATTGTGATGCTCTTGCACTCCGTTTGCCATAAGCTGTTTGGATGCTGATGCTGCCAATGTGCCTTAAAACATTACTATGCAATACTTGTTCACATTCCATCTCTTCACTAAATGTCACTTGTGTACTATATTATTGCATTCGTTCTGTAGTTATTGTGTTGCTTGTTGCACATTCTGTTCTGTTGAATGTAATGTTTCTGTGTTACTATATATTGCACCGGGGCCATGGGGAAATGCTGTCTCATCAGACTTTGTACTTGTATAAAGCGACTGATGACAATAAAGTACCTTGAACTTTGAATATTAGAGCAAACACCTTGGAGTTATGCTCTACATTTGCAGAATCTGTCCATTTGATGCCATCCTTTTCTAGAACTAACAGCTCCTCTACAAGTGGCTTCAAAAATGTTAAGATGTTTGGCTTCTTTTCTACAAACCAGACACATGTAAGACAAATATTTATATGCCATGCGTTCTTTGGGATTGAATTCTATAACTTGGCAACTTGGCACTGTATGGGCAAGATTTGATAATTAGAGCTCTTGAACACTGGAATTCCATCACAGTTCCAAATTAAAGATATGTCATCCTTTCCTAATTGACCTGATTGTTTTAATTTATGGTATTGTTCTCCACACTGTATGTATCTGAAATGGCATCTACAGATGGCCAATCCTTTTTTAAACTTGACTTTTTTTGTTCAAGCAATGTTTTGATCTGAGAAGCCAAACTAAAGACTAGAAAAAAACTGCCATTTTCAAGACAACTCTCCGAATCTGTTCCTGTATTACAAGCACCACACTGTAGCAGACCTGCATTGTTCCTACCCAAGTAATATTCACACTCCGAACAGTAAAAATGGGGTTCATAATTTCCATAATCGCCATAAGCTTTCCAAAAAAGATATGCTGTTGCTGGTACCATGCCTGAGAAATGCTCATTGAAAATTTTTAGAAAATGTTCCAATGACACTCCTGTCAGATTGTGCCTTAGTACATAAGCCATCAGCAAGAGCATGCTTTGTCCCTTTGTCAGAGGCACTCCAGGATACACAGGATCGTCTCCATCCATTAACAAATGGTTTGCCTGTGAAGACAAACAGGTATTTAAAAAAATAGTAGAAATACTACTTGTGATCAATTAATCAGCAGACCGTTCGTGTAATTTAAATAAATCACAAAATACAAAGTACTACTAACCTTTTGGTTTTGTGCATCTTGCTCGCCAACTATTTTGGGTTCTGGTAGCTTCTCAGACACTTCCTGAAAAATTTGTACATGAATAACTGCATATACTTTGCAATTGTTCTTTTATAATCACAATGCATATTTTCCTACTGCTTCAAAAGGTTGGTGGTAACTGCTCAGATCAATCAGTGTATCAATGTATGTAATATCTGGCAGTGCTTGCATCTATATAGTTTGGCACAGTGCATTGTGGAATTGTTAGCAGAAAGTAATGCACCTGCCATGTACACTATTTTTGTTAAATTGTGCTTAGATCTAAAGATAAATGCAATGCAATACCTCACACTGATCTAAGCTGGCTTGAATCTTTTCTAAAAATGAATTAATAAAATGTATTTTTAATTCAGTGACCAAATTATAAATTGCTGTTTTTTCAATTTCAGATATGTTTTCAAATAGAATCAATGTATTATATTTAGAAATAAGTTAGAAATATTACTTTAATTTTATTTGGAAGTTTGGTCTTTACAAGAAAAAAAATCTTCAAAGGGTAACTATTACCTGTTCTTCTGTTTGTCCTGTTGATTGCCAGTTGTGTGAATAACAGTGTCATCTTGGTATTGTGTGGGAGGAAATCCCAACAGTGAATGTGACTGTGTACATGCTACTTTAATAGCAGGCTGCATAGAATGAGCAATAAAGAAATACAGTACATTCAAGAGAAATAGTAAAAGCAATTTTGCATGTTCATATAACATTACAACAGTATACAATTTTAGGGTCAAATTTAATCAAATTTTAAAAAGTAATAGCTTTATTGTTGCAATCTATTTGAGAACATTTGAGAACAATAACATTGAAGTACCTCTGGTGAAATTCTGTTTGGTGTGTCCTGCTGCTGTCCTGCTGTATGATGGACAAGATGCCTTCTTATTGTGCTTTTTACAGATGACTGATTGCTTGTTCCCTCTGTAACAGGTTCTTCATATAGTATTCTGGTCATGGAATTGTTTACTACACAATCATATTAATGGCAACAAACACAAACCCAATTCTAAGTTCATCAAAACCTAAGAGGAATATAAATGTGTACAATAAACACAAAGGGACTAACACATAATGGTATCCTTTTGATTTTACCTGTATGCTGCTGGGGACTGATATAACTGAGTACTGCTCAAAATAATTCCCTTAATCCTTAAGGGAATCGTTGGAATTCAGCCAGCAGCAGGTGGAAACACTCGCTGCGGAAAACGCCACACTACGGGACTCGGTCAAGTCTCTAACTGAGAATGTAACTCAGCTAAATAAAGAAAATAAAAAAATAAAAGAGACTGTCATCGATCTCCAGGCCCGTAGTATGAGAGACAACCTGGTGTTTGCAGGTATCTCGGAATCTGCCGAAGAGGACGCAGAAGCCACGGTCAAAAACTTCATCAAAACACACCTGAAGCTTCCAGAGGACACCGTGGAAAACATCCGCTTCGAAAGAGTCCATCGGCTGGGAGCCAAGAGGCCTGGAGCCCCGAGGCCGCGTCCCATCGTGGCCAAATTCGGACACTTCAAGCAGAAGGAGCAGGTGAAGAGTCGCGGCAGGGAGCTGAGAGGAACAGACTTCAGCGTGAACGACCAGTTCCCCAAAGAGATCCTGGAGCGACGCAAAGTGCTGTTCCTAATCCGGCGAGGTTTCATACAGAAGGGCTCCCGAGCGGTCATCGCCGTGGACCGGCTATACGTGGACGGCCAGCTCTACCGCGACCCCAGTACCACTCCCTGGTTATATTAATACCAGCCCAGATAAGAATCCGTTATATTTTCATTTTCTCTCTCTTGCTATTCCATTAACTATTCCATAATTCGCATCATAACAATTACTATACCGTCAGTCTCCGCAGCGTTAAATATTGTTATAATGTTTTCGCTTTTGTCACGTTTCTTCTTGCATCCCTCTCCGCTTGCTCCTTTGTTTTTCTATCTCACTTCTTCTCACTTCTTCTCACTTCTCTACCTCTCTCACTGCACCGTTCACCTGCTTTCCTACTCACACACACACAACATCCTATACTTGTACATATCTGCACGGCATGACCATGTATACATGCACTCAGCGTCAACGCCACCACTCCGACCTCACAGCGCACACAGACACATAGACACACAAGCGCGTACTCGCTCACTCATATCTCATTCATCTGAGCATCACACGCAGCCTGCAACATTAGCTCCACACACGCATCTATGGGCACACTAAGGTTTCTCACATGGAATGTGAATGGAGCCGGCTCCAGAGAGAAGAGGTTAAAAATATTTAGCCAGCTTAAAAAACTACAGGCAGACATTGTTTTATTACAAGAGACTCATAGACCTGCCACAGCTGCAGATGATCTTAAATCAACTGAGTTTCCTAATGTGTTCTCAGCCTGCTACAACTCTAGGCAAAGGGGGGTAGCAATTTTAATACACAAAAATGTTAATTTCACAGTACTCAATACAGTTATAGATCCAGAGGGTAGATTTCTAATCATTAAATTATCCATATTTAATAAAAAGTTTTGTATTGTCAGTATATATGGTCCAAATGTTGATGACCCCTCCTTTTTCCACGCTTTCTTTACCGCACTCTCTGAACACCTAGATTGCGCACTCATTCTTGGGGGAGACCTCAACTTTGGACTAAATAAGGAAATGGACAGGCTTAGTACATCTGGAACTCAGCGCAACTGGCAATCCACAAATATAGTTAAACAGTACATGAGCGACTACGGACTCTGTGATGCATGGCGTTCTCTTCACCCCAACCGTAGGGAATATACTTTCTTCTCACATGTCTATCACTCTTACTCTCGTCTGGATTATTTCCTAACCAGCAGCTCTCTAATGAGTAACATTTCTGACACAGAGATACACCCTATAGTTGTCAGCGACCATGCTCCTGTATCATTGACTCTAATAATTAAGAAGGCCACTCCACCAAGTAAAAACTGGAGATTTAATACATCATTGCTTAAAGATGAAGATTTCATAAAATATTTCGAGAAAGAGTGGGCTTTATATTTAGATTATAATGACCTGCCCGGAACATCAGCATCCATTCTTTGGGAAGCTGGCAAAGCTGTGATGAGAGGTAGAATAATTTCATTCTCATCACATAAAAAGAAAAGAGAAAATAAATGTATTAAGGAATTAGAAGAAACTATCAAATCCTTAGAAGAAGCCTACGTATCCTCCCAGGAACAGGAAATGCTAAACAAAATACGTAAAGCAAAACTAGAATTAAATGAAATTATCAATAAAAAAACTAAATTCTTAGCACAAAGACTTCGCTGACAAAAATTTGAATATGGTAACAAATCAGGTCAATTCCTAGCTAACCAGTTAAAAATAAATAAGGAAAAAACAACTATAAGTGCTGTTAAAGATTTAACAGGGGATACAGTATATGACCCTGAAAGAATAAACAACACTTTCAGAGACTTTTACAAATCCTTATATTCACCACAGATAAACCCATCTATAGACGAAATTGATCAGTTTCTTGATAATATAATTCTTCCAAAATTATCAGACGCTCAAGCGATGGCACTGGATTCTCCATTGACATCAGAAGAACTTCAGGAGGCCCTGAACAGTATGCCTAATAAAAAGGCACCAGGTCCAGATGGCTTTCCAGCAGAATTCTATAAAAAATTCTGGGCAATTCTGGAACCAACATTCCACAGAATGTTACAGGAAACCATGGAAAAGGGTAGATTTCCACCAAATATGAACTCTGCCCATATTAATCTTTTGCTAAAACCAGGCAAAGACCCTGTGTTGCCTACCAGCTATCGTCCAATATCCCTTATTAACGTAGACATTAAAATAATCTGCAAAGCTCTCTCGAAAAGAATAGAGAGGATAACCCCTCTTATAATTCATCCCGACCAAACTGGTTTCATAAAGGGGAGGCATTCCTCAACAAATACACGTAGATTACTTAACTTAATTGACTATTCATGCAATAAAAACTTTAAAATTACTATATTGTCTCTAGATGCAGAAAAAGCTTTTGATAGGGTGAACTGGAATTTTTTATTTGCAGTTCTACATAAATTTGGTTTCGGAAACTCTTTTATAAATTGGTTAAAAATATTATATAATTCTCCAACAGCATGTGTCAAGACAAATGACCAAACTTCCTCCAGCTTCTGTCTTAAAAGGGGCACCAGGCAGGGATGCCCCCTCTCACCTTCACTGTTTGCAATTTTCATTGAACCACTAGCAGCAGCAATTAGACAGGCTACAGCGATTACAGGCATCAAATGCAAGAATGTAGAACATAAAGTCAGTCTATACGCAGATGATGTGTTACTTTTTCTCCAGCATTCACAAACCAATCTCTCTGAGGTAATTACATTAATAAACTCTTTCTCAAGAGTCTCAGATTATTCGATAAACTGGTTAAAATCTACGGTTCTTCCGGTTAATTGCTACTTCGAGAACTCTGATTCCACTCCACTACAATCTGGAAATATCAAATATTTAGGCATCAATGTCTCACCTAGACTGGCAGATTTAACTAAATTAAACCACATCCCACTTTTAAAGACGGTAGAAGAGGATCTAGCCAGATGGAAATCCCTACCTATATCACTCATGGGAAGAGTTGCCTCAATAAAAATGATGGTTTTGCCAAGAATTAATTATTTATTTGCAATGATCCCGAGTAAACCATCACCAGACTGGTTTAGATCTCTGGACTCCTCCATCTCTAAATTTCTTTGGAAAGGTAAATCCCCGCGTATTAGCTTAAAAATGCTGCAAAAGACCAAGGACAAAGGAGGAGTAGATCTGCCAAACTTTTATCACTATTTCTTAGCCAATAGGCTTCAACACATTTCAGGCTGGTTAAAACACACCCTCTTAGATGAGCCTTGGCTAGATGTAGAACAGGCACTATGCAATAATATAGAGATTTC
>JAVGVS010001814.1:0-14959 GCA_032718565.1 Distichodus sexfasciatus
AAATTCTGCAACTCAGAATTAAAACAACGTTCTTTTATTGTTCTTTCTTTTGACCTAAAGCTAAAGAAAAGGAGTCAGTTTTCATCAGAAATGCACTTATTTTATAACTATATCAGCATTTACACATCAAACTGTGAGCAGTGCAAGGCGTCCTGAATACAACTTAAAGCATGTGTTGCTAACTCACACACTAGAATAAGCCTAAAAACAAATCAATTGTCTTTTTAAAAAATAATTATCCGATTACTCGATAAGAAAATCGCTAGAATACTCGATTACAAAAACAATCGATAGTTGCAGCTCTACACACACACACACACACACATGTATATATTCCGGTGTCGGTAGATTGAGCCCTAAAAGATGATTGATTTCTTTATTATTTTTAGTTTTATCCTGTATAAAATGCAGATATATGTACGTAACTAGTAGAAACAGTAAGAACAGTGTGTGTTTTATTATCTTGCAGAGACTTTATTACGCAAAGACATTCTAGGGTTACTACTGTTTAGAAAAATAAGGTGGATGGAAGACCCTCGTTATCCATTTGGAATCCATCTGGATACAGAATAAATTATTTGAAAACAAACAATGCATTTTTCTATATTTTTCCTACTGGTTGCTCTCTAGCAGGAGAGAGGGGGTGTTGGTGGCCTAGTGGTAGGACACTCACCTTGGGACCCAGAGGGTGTGGGTTTGAATCCGACCTCTAGCGTTACCAACGTTGGGTCTCTGAGCAAGGCCCCTAACCCTAAGTTGCTCTCAGGGGAACTGTCCCTGAAATTAGTAAATGTAAGCTGCTCTGGATAAGAGCGTCTGCTAAATGCTGTAAATGTAAATTATAAAATGGGAAAATATATTTTCTGATCAACTGAAAATGAAGAAATACTAAAGTCTTGGGTAATTCTGAGCCAATTTGGACTTACGCCGGCGTATAAAATTAGCTCCTAACGGCCTTTCTGGGAGAGAACTACATTTCCCACAATCCCCCGGCGTGCAATGCAGGTCGCCTCACAATAATCCGACATAAACACTGAAATGAGGTTTGTGAGTGGAACGCTGGATGTTGTTATTTATCTGCCAAAATATGAGTTTTTAAAATATGAATATAATAAAGAAAGAACGAGTAGGGGAGAAACAGAAACTTTTAACATTCTGCTGGAATTGAATTCCTCACCTCAAGAAAGTCACGTTTTTAGGATGGAAAGGGTAAGTTTTTCAGCCAAATTTATTCACAACAGTACAGTATAGACCTTCCACTGTTTCAAAACACTAAAAACAAAAAAATCCTAAATTTTACCCCACGCAACATAAACGCTCGTTTTTCTCGGAAACCTCCGTTGCGACAAGCGACTGGTTTTGTGTGGAGGGTCACATATGTTTGTGTGTGTGTGTGTGTGGGTGTGGCAGTGGGTGAGGGGAACACAGACAAAATCTGGATCATGTTAGACACACTTGCATGTGTGCATGCAGTCTCTCTCTCTCTCTCGCTCTCTGTCTCACACACACACACACACACACACACAGCGAGTAACACAAGCTATCTGGAGGTCAGCACGTAAAGGTTAAAATCTCCATAATTCACCTGCCACAAAACACACACAGAAATAAAGATAAATGTGGCCCTCCTGGTTAAAAACACAGACCCCGACAGAACGGGCACACACACTCAAAAACACACACTTAAACACACACACACACACACACTCAAGTAACTCATATACCATCTGAGGCTGAACACCAACCTACCAAGTATCTCAAACCAAACACAGAAATAAGCAGATACGGGCCTCATATGCAGTAATTGGGCCAGTGTGAGTGCATGTGTGTGTGTGTCTGTGTGTGTGCACGCCAGAGAGTGTGTGTGTGCGTGTGTGTGTGTCGTTCTGAACTCCAGTGGCTTGGTTTGAAAACATCATTATGGATAACAGAGTGGGGGAGAGAGAGGGAGAGAGAGAGGGAGGGAGAAATGAGGTGTGGAAAAGCAGAACTGCGGCTGCAGTAGTCTCATCTCATGGGGAGTCTGACATGCCTTTCACATAAAGGCATACACCAACACACACACACACACACGCCATGGGGCCACGTATGAGCACACGCACACATGAAAACATACACACACACACACACACAGTCATGACGATGCGAACACAAACTACACTTACTGAAAGAAAAACAGTCATATTGTGACCAGATGCTGGTAAAATGAAAACCAAATGTTGTATGTTCAAAGTCTTACAAACACACACACACACACACAGCACTGCGAGCCCTCAAAGCAACAATTCCCACACAGCAGACAGCCTGTTTGGCTAACAGGTCAGTAATGAGCGTTAGTTAACGTGGCTTTCTGCCGTAATGAGAGATTATGAGTCCTACGGTAAATCTGTCAGAGGCGGACAGAGCGAGCGACTGAGAAAATCTGTGTTTGCGTTTGCATCTGGGAGTGTGTGTGTGTGTGTGTGTGTGTGCGTGCGTCTGCACGCGTCCGAATCCAATTCCGAGCTAGGTTTTCTAATCAATGCTACAATCAAACAAACTCATTAAATAAAGTGCGGCGCATTACCGTTGATTATACGTCGCGACCGCGATTACACCGCTATCACCAAATCCAATTTGCCGGAAGTAATTGTGTGTCAAAAGTACTCCGTCTGCGTATACTTTACCCTCCCGTCGTTTTTTTTTTTGGAATTCCTGATTTTTCTCCGACCCCACGCGTCCAGGCTTTAGACGACATCTGTCGGGGCTTCTCCTGGGGAAGAAGGATATAAGGAAGACATGCGATGGCACTGAATGAATGTCGCAATGATGAAATGCCGGCGATAGATATGCTAGGGATGCACGATACTATCAGAATCATATCGGAATCGGCTTGCACATACACGAATGTTTGCACATACACTGGACATTGTACACATAAATAGCCGAATATAGTATCTGTCATATTATAACCTTCTACCTCCTGCACATCCAATGTAAAATGTCAATTTGCACCTGTTTAAATGTTTGCATATTTGCACACATACTGAACATTGTACTTGGAAATAGTCCGGATATAGTATCTGTCTAGTATAACTCTACCTCTTGCACACTCAATGTAAAATGTCAATTTCAACCTGTTAAGGAAATACTGTCACAACTTGACAAACATGTTTACCTCTATGTCTATCTCCCTGTCACAGTCTAAATGTATATTGTATGTTGTCTGGTTTTTAAAATGTATATTGTTTAATGTATATTTTAGTATTTACTTATTGTTTATTCACATGTGCCTAGTCGTGCCACTGCCTATTTATTCTCTGTTCTTTGTTTGTTTGCACTGAAAATAACCTGGAGCCACGTCGTCTCGTCTCTCTATGTATCTGTACAGTATATAGCAGAGATGACAATAAAGTTGACTTTGACTTTGACTTTGCTAATTGTTTCGCTTTCGGTCATCGGCAAAATTCGGAGCATGCGGTGGAACGATTGCGAGCAAAATTTTGTCTTTACATGCTCAACTCTGCCTTTACATGCCAGTTTTGTTTTTACTGTGTGTTTGACTCACTTGGCGAAGTGTCCCTAGCCGCGTACTACCACACTTAATAATACTGTAGGTAAGGAGCTCTTATCATACTTTCCTATGTGGTAGTATGCATCTCAGGAAATAGCCGGTGTTGTAGCTTAACGGCTCTCTACGCACTAGGTAGTGCACATGGAGAGTCACACGCGCCCTATTTGACTTGGTACACCACATAGGGCGGGAAGTGACTTTTTCTCAAATTGTTGTGCACTACGCTGGAAATGCTCCACCCTCGCTCCACTCTGCTTTTGCGCTCGCCTTGACTTGGCGCTGTTAGAAACGTCAGAGTTATGGTGCTATTTTTGTCCCAAAATTCTGAGTGCGCGGTGGAACTTTAGTGAGCAGAATATCTTATCTTTACGTTCAACCCAGCATTTATTGGCAGATTTACCCATAAAACAATATCAGTATCGGCCAATAATTCCCTCATCGTGCGTTCCTACTACTTACAGTACAAACCTTGTTGATGAACAGGCCAAACGACAAAATCACCATGAATCAACTGTAATCGAGGTAAATCTGTTAATTAATCGTGATACTGATTTGAGGTCAAATCGTCCACGCCTTACGCCGAAGCACGCCAAACTTCTCCAAACCCCCTGAGCCAAGCCGTTTCCTGTTTTTCCTTTGCAGCCCGTTTTTTTCCGAGAGTAATTGAGACAGAACTGAGCGAGGGTTTGCAGATAATAAATCACATTTAATAAGGACTTATGGCTGTGTTGCATGAGGGGAAAGTCAGGGAAGTGGGGGGGAGGCTTTGAAAAGAGTGAATGAGTGGATGGGGATCGGTCAGTTAGCGGTCAGCGCAAAGCTGTGATGAAGAGGAGGGAGGGGGATGGAGGGGGGGTGGTTAATGTGTGGAGTGGAGGATGGATAAATGTGAACCGTGTGTGTGTGTGTGTGTGCGTGTGGAGTGCACACACGTGCCAGGAGGTACAAGCACATGCTGCCAAACTAATAACGAGGACATGGCAAACACATATAAACTCAAGCACACACTCTCTCACTCACACACACACACACACAACCTTTGTGAGGGTCTTCCACTGACTCCCATAATGACTAGATGTAAATAATACCACAACTACACCAAACACTAATCTTAACCTTATTAACCAAAAGTACACACACACACATTCATGTCCACTCACACACACACACACATTTATGTCCACTCACACACACACACACACTTTTTTAGGGAAACAATCTCTTCCCTGTGAGCGTCCACACACATGCACACAATATTTAAACAACATACTTTCAAACAAACACACACACACGATGGGAACAATCACGATGACCCTCTACACACACACTTACAAAGACATAATTTTTTAGGGGAACCCTTCCCTGTGACCCTCCACACACACACACACACACACACACACAGTGGAGTAATCCCTCTCCACTTCCAGACACATACACACACATACTGCACATACACTCTCTTTAAGGGGAACAATCCCAGTGACCCTCCACACACACACACACACACACAATTATAGGGGAATAATTCCTTCCCTGTAATTTACCACACACGTACACTTGGTAAAACAACAGAGGATCACATCACAGAAAAAAGGCAAGCCAATAAAAAAAAGAGAGAGAAGACATTGTTACTCTACAGATGTGTGTGTGTGCGTGTGTCCTTACAAAGTCACAAAAATCGGAGAAAAACTGTGGTTATATTTTAGAGGACAATTAGATTCCCTAGTAAACCTTCACCAAGTCATTTATCCCCTCTGTGTTTATTAATCAGACCGTTACCATTAAACAGAACATGATCTTCAATCTTTCAGCCTGATTAACATTGTGGGTTCGAGGCCTCAGTTGATAAACATGAACTAAATCCGTATCGCATGTGTATACACTTTAAAAACTGGATGCATTTTTTGGATAGACATTAAGAGAAATGACTTTGCAGTTTACGCCCCAGGCTACGGTGCTGTAAAGCAGCCGTCTGTAAGGCTCAAACTACACATTTCTCGCTATAATCACATTCTTACCCGGCTCTACTCATATTTCAAAAACTCAATTAAACTGATCTGGATCAATTATTTCTCAATTTAGACTTCAAGGAAAAGATCAGAGCCCCAATTGCAAAAGCTGCAGCGTCTTTGCAGTGAGACTAGTGGAGTGAGTGATTCGGATGATTGCCAGTATTGGTTTTATGCTGACAAAATAAGCTTGTAAATGTTCGAAGTCTTGGTGCAGTTTATGATTAAAAAGATGTGATTAAACCAGTTTTCATTCAGGTTCACAGAATTTAGGAAGATGAATATAAATCTTGGGGTTTTAGCTTTTTGGAGTTGTTTGAAAAAAATCTTAGGTTTTAATATTGTTTATTAAAGTCATTTGCTGGTTTGATTTGGCCCAAATACTGGCCAACCGCTAATAACTACAGGATTTTAATAAGCATTTTTTTTTTATTATTAAACCTTAATTTTACCAGGAATTAAACTCATTTGCAAGAGTGTCCTATCCAAAAGCACTGTGTATAACTGGGAATATCTTTCTATTTTGGTCTCATGATCAAAAATATGAAATATGAAAAGCATTACTTTATATGCTGAAAATAACATTTTTAAATGAGTATTTTTATGAGCCAGTTCAACCAGATGACAAGCTAAAAATCAATCGACCTTTTGGTCTCAGTTGTGGTTTGCTTAAAAATATGAATAATAAGCTGTTTCTATAAAAGCATACCATGTAATCAAATATTAAAGATTTAAAGCTATAAAAAATTATAATTTTTATCTTATATTTATAGATCTGATCTTAAACCTCAAAATGTACCTGAAATGACGGGACGACTGCAGATTTGTCTTGAAAGACACCACGTCAATTAAGCAGATGCTGGAATCTGATTGGCCGTGACGTCATCCAATTACGGTCAGGTGACTGGATAAATGCCCGCCTTTTCCCTTTAAGTAGCGAAAGTGGACGAGAAACAGCAAATTTACTTTGACTTTCTTAGAATTTTAAATTCTTCCAAACTTATTTTCTTTTTTTAAAAATGGGACCCAAAAAGGCAGCAGCAGCAGCGGCAGCAGCAGAAGAAGAAATTATCGCCTCACCTCCTAAAGCCTCTGAGAAGGAAGTTACGGACGAGACGAAATCAGGTTTGTAAACTAGACTTGACTTTTACGCGCCTTTAGAGTCGGCAAAAATGAAATTTTAAGGGTTTGTTTGTAGATGTTGCTAAAGGGTCTGGGAAAACGCGAAAAGTCTCTCCGCACCCGACCACGATGCAGATGGTGAAGGAGGCGCTGATGGAGCTGGACTCCCGGAAAGGCGTCTCCGCGCAGGCCGTCCGCAGCTTCATTAAGGAGAAATACCCGACCGTGGACGAGGCCAGGCTTAAAGGGATGGTGCGTAAAGCGCTGGTTAAAGGGCTCGAGTCCAATGCCATCTTGCGTCCTGCCAACTCCGCCACTAGCACCGGCGTCCAGGGCCGCTTCCGGGTAGGCAGGCCTTCACTAATTCACCTTCACTTCCACTTAAAAGATTTTTTAAAGAAAATCTCTTCGTTTGTCTATCAGGACCAATGTAGCTTTGTTAAAGGGAGGGGGTGAAACTCCGAGAAAAAGTCAACTTTCCATATTAAAATTCCAAATTTACATGGAAAACCTCTATCTGGCCTTGTAAGTTATGTTAACGAGGGAACAATGGGACTCTTCTAAATTAAAGTCGTAAATTTACGAGGAAAACCTCGGATGTTCTGACAATGTGAAATCAGGCTGGCGTTTCCCCCCTCACAAAGTTTGCTCGTTTTCTTTCTCGGACATATTGACATTTTTCTTCGCAATTTTATGACTACATGTCTCGTGACTGTACAACTTTAATATCTGACTTACCATCTCCTTCAGTTCCAAATTTAAAAGGAATATCTACAATTGCCTATTATAACGAGCTAATCTTTAATCCAGCTTGCAGTGAGGAAGACTAAAGAGGCTAAACCGGTTAAGAAGTCTAAAGAGGCGAATGAGAACGCGGACCCCAACGTCGGTAAAGCCAAGGAGACGGGTGAGCGCGCGCACGCTGGCTGACGCCACTTTGTATGCCTTCGTTCCCAGCTTTTCTCTCACTCGGTTAAAATCTCTCAAAGTCGAGTCTGTTGACTGTTCAACAATTAAAGCGCAACACGATTTTATTTCTTAATTTTGGCGTCTCGTGTGAAAATGACTTTTGAAGACTTTGCGCTAACATTTAAAAACTACAAAAGGCGCCATTATTGCTGACGTCACTGACACGCGGGGTTTACTTAAACAGCTAATTTCTCTCAACAAAGCCCCCAAACGTTTTCACATGTTTCAGTTTATTTAAATGTGTAGCAGTTATTGAACAGGACACCCGATAACTAGAAGGGTGGGTGAGGGAATAATTTGTGTTAAAACGTAAATGTGCCTTCACAAAATGGACGCCATGTTTGTAGTCCGGTACCCTAATTCCATTTATGCATACAAATGTTCTGCTAACTGGTCAGCTAGCTCTTTACAACTTTGCATTTAGGTATTATACTTCCCATCTAAATTAAACTACTAAGCCTTTCTCAAATCCTCATTTAACTAAGTTTGTTCTATAAAATGATTTGTAGGTGCTGAAAAGGCAAAACCTGTGAAGAAAGCCAAAGCTACTACTGAAGTGAGTTTTTAATCTTAACATGATTGTAATGTTGTCCAGACATTGTCACTTCTAACCTGGTTGTCTCGTCTCCATTTTTTTGACATCAGGAAAGCAAACCAAAGAAAGCCAAGAAGGATGATGCCGGTTCCAAAGTTGCTCCTGCTAAGAAACCCAAGGCCAAGAAAGCAGGCAGGGCTGAGGAAGAGCCTAAAACCCAAAAGCGCACCAAAACGACAAAGGGTGGAAGTGAAGGTGGTGACGCCCAAAAGGCTGTGACCAAAAAAGGCGGGAAGAAGGAAGCTCAAAAAGCAGGCAAATCTGGGAACGATGGAGCTGAGACAGCTGAGCCAAAGAAGGGTGGAAAGAAAACTCCCCAGAAAACGGAAGATGGCGAAAACAAGCCCTCTAAAGGAGAGGATGGAGGTGGAGAGAAAGGTGCTGCTGCAGCTCCTAAAGGCTTGGGCAGAAAAGGCAAAAAAGCAGCAGAATTGTGATTGTTACTTGTTTAGATTTTAACCTTTGCACTTTTTTGTAGATTCAAATAAAACCATTTGTACTTAATGTGCCTTTTTTTTTCTTTGATGTGGAGGGTGGGGCTTAAGACGGCAAGGGCTGTTGAGTGGTTAATTGGGTTGAGTTTGGTATCTAAACACTTCAGAGGCTCTTGGCTTCCACATCTGTCTGAACCCTGTTTTAGTGTGGTTTGGGCCATGGCCATGCTTGGATGTCAATGGCGCCTGAGTGCATGAGATGCTTGTTCAAAAAAGGCAACCCCAAGTCAAATTGGCTTTTAGGGAAAATAAATAGTTTTTATGAGGGCTGTGTCTTAACGGCGCAGGCTAGCTTATGTTATGGCCTATAAGGGGGTTAAACTCATTAAGATGTCATTTATGCTTGGACTGTCTTCCCTGTGGTCTTTTTACTCTGGTTCTGGGGAAAATGTCTTCAATATGACTATCTGGTCTGGGGACAGCTGTGGATGGGGCCTTAAATGACTACACAAAGACTCTTATGGCATCTTGCTGTCATCAAAGACCTGTCTCGCTCCAGTAGTTTATAGTATAAAAATTCTACTTGGTTAATTGATATACACTTAAATAGTTTTGTTGTAAAAAGGAGGCTCTTACCATCTTTCATGCATGTATTATTTGTGCACTAACTTCTGACTTGATGGCGTTGTTGGTGTCTAACTTAATGTCTGCTAAATACTGTGAATGTAAATCTCTTAAGAATGAATTCTCATTGTATAACTATGTATGCAACAATATTTATATGGTTCCCCAAAAACTCTTCCTGGCCCACCTTATTACTAAGAACTAGATTTGTCTCTGTACATAAGTCTACAACCTTGCACACTGCATTTTACCATATACAGTTTTAGAAAATGTTAAAATGGGCGGAAACTGTATAAAATTCACTCAACACTTGACAGTGAAAATGTCAGTAAAGGTAACACAAAGATGTGCAATTGTATAATATTAACACATGCTGTACTTGGTTACACATATTGCATTGAATGCTTTAAACAAATGCACATTTGAAAACTACCCATAACTATGTGTAAAAGGTCCAACACAATTTTATTAAACATAAACACAAAATGTGTAAACTAAAGAGCCAATTTTCTATACACATTTGTTCTAAGAGTGTAATGTATACAATAAAAATTGCACTGTATAGCATCTTACCATCTTACAGTAATATTTCATTTTGGATATAGGTTCTGGTTTGTTTATTTTAACTCTAGCCTAATTGTTTCCAGTGTAATTGTTAAACTTTATTGAACAGTCTCAGGCCTGAGCCAGGGCACATTTTACTGGATAATGTGTAACAGTGTATGTGACAAAGAACACTGCAATTTTTGTTCTGACTGGAAAAACTCAGTTTCTCTGCAGTGTACTAAAGTTTAGAAAAGGGAATTTGTTTGTGGGGTAGTAGGAAATGCTGCATTGTCCTTAACAGCTCAATAAAATTGCTTTAAAAATATTTTACTTCACTTTAAATGAGAAGAAAATTGTACTATGTGTAAATGATTTACTTTTTATGCACAAACAAGCTGCATTGCACGGAAATGTAAGGTTAAAAAAACTGCTCTGTCTGAATTCACAAGATTGTTTTTGTGGGGGAAAATCGGCTGTTTTTCTGAATTAATGAGTTTTTATGGAGGAAAAAAATTCCACTGTTTTCCCCTGAATTAACGAGATACATCAGATGCATCATATTCCATGAAGCATGCTTTCCTGAGCCCATTGATCATTGAGAAATCATGCATTCTTTACAGTCCAATCTTTCCGTAATCTATAAA
This sequence comes from Distichodus sexfasciatus, assembly GCA_032718565.1. NCBI lineage: Eukaryota > Metazoa > Chordata > Actinopteri > Characiformes > Distichodontidae > Distichodus > Distichodus sexfasciatus. Next base: position 10,497 of record JAVGVS010001814.1, read on the forward strand.
ACCAAAAATGAAAATAATTGTGCATTAATCGTAATCAAGGTCAAATGTGCAGTTAATTAAATGTTCAATTAATAAGAAAGCTTCAGAAAACCCCCAGCTAAATTTCCGCCATTAAAACATGATCTCATTAACTCTGTAATTCTTCCCGATCAAAAATGACATGGTTCCTACGCAGTATGAAAAATTAGGGATTTTTTTTTTTTTTTTTTTTTTGTAATTTCCAGGATTCGATAAACACGGGGGAGAAAAGGATAAATATTTGTTTCCAAACTTTTGCCGCTACATTCTCTAACACGTAACCTGAAAATCAGCTAAAATGTGACGTGCAGTGGGATCGGCTGTGTGTTGAATTATTAGTGGAGACTGCCTGGTGTGTTTGCGTAGCTCCTCAATTCACCAACAAGTAGATTCCGTAGAGTTCAGAAATGTCGCGCACTTCATTTTCCCTTTAGATTTTGACAAGTTACATTCAACAGATCTACTTTGTGTGTTCTAATAACCTCGTTACTGTAATAAAAATGTCTGAAGCGAGATGTTTGGCGATAAGTCTCCCAGCAGTGACTATTTTACGTGAGCGTATTAGGTTACGTCACTAACGTTACGCAGACCAACATATCGGAACGACACCTGAACACTCCTATGTTTTGTCACATTTGAACGAGTAACATTGCATTGCTAAATAAAATGTTCTGCACTGAACTGATTTGTAAGTTGTAGAGTAGTTCCTTTCCTGGAGCTACTTCTTTGTTCCTTGTTCTTTGTTGTCTGCACTGTTAAAACTGGAGCCACGTCGTCTCGTCTCTCTGTATACTTGTACAGTGTATAGGAGAGATGAGAATTAAGTTCACTTTGACTTTCATGCACATTTCTGACTCTCCTAAATATTATGATTTGCTGTAACTTGATTTCAATGCGACATACAGGTAGGGTGACCAGACGCCCTCCTTTTTCCTGGACATGTCCTCTTTTTAAGGCCTTAAAAGTCGAAAAGGATTTTATTCTACCTCAGTGTCAAACATTCTTACATTGGATTTGCTTTGCGTTTCCCAAAACTAGTCACTTCGCCTTTCCTCTACTCTCTTCCACTCACTTTTCTTATAGTCTTCATGCACAAATCGAGTGGAAGTGAGTCAGGGAAAAGAAAAGTACACAGCCACGGTAGTACCCTTCTGTTGGGGTTTTTAAAAAACGTCAAATATTCTCAAGGTTTTCTCGTGAACCTGTTCCAGCATCACCAATGTCCCTGCACGTCCTTGAGAGAAAACCCTGAGAATATTCTCCAGAAAGAAAGCTGGAACTGTTGTCCTGGGGTCAGAGGTGAGGACGGTGCTGGTGAGGTTAGGGATTAACAGTTAAATCACTCGGGGTGGGAGAGCCAAGCCGGGGGGATTACGGGGTGGGGTGGGTCACGTTACTTTTAGAAAAGCACAGAGGTGCTTGCCTTTCAGGATATATCTTCATTTAGGGGGAGCGGCGCTGGCCGAAATGAGGAATGGGACAGTTTTATGGGCAAAGTGAGAGCGTTTAGCTTCTCTGTGCAGCTTTGAAATGACCTCTGGTTGCAGTTAAGTGTAGATTCTGCTACAAAAAACACATTCAAACTTGTTGGGGGTTTTAAATAATGTCAGGACCATTTTCATTTTTTAAAATGAATTACCCTCTGTTTGATAGATACTTCCCTTTTGGGGAAAAAGTGTGTTTAAGTATAGTTCTAAAAATATACGTGCTCTAAAAACTACCTTCAGCAGAGTGTATTAGGTATGTTGTTTTGGGTCAACTTAAATGCATTTAAATTAAAGTTACAAACAGATTCACAAGATCTCTTTCAACTACTTTTTTGACGTTTTATTTAGTAGAATTAAGTAAATAATGTGTGTAATTAAACTGAATACACTGAATACACTAGTATTTTGTTCTCATAAGTACGCTGATTCTCATGTACACTTCAGAAAGATGTTAACATTAATGGTACTTAATATTAGTTATACTAAAATAGTCATAAAATCATTTCTGTTGATTAATTCAAATATTTGATCTAGAACAATGTGTAAAATGGAAATCGTGATTCACATGATAAACTTTATCTAGATAATTAACTTCTGATTAATCTAAGCTGAACTCAAGCCCGTGGCAGTAGACAGGCTTGTCTTTTCTTTTTGAAAATGTTTAAAAATCATTAAACTTTTACGGGGAAAAATTTAATGACATCTCATCAAAACCTCATGTTTGATTTAGTTTGCAAAGTTGTCAAATGCTTTGTTTGGAAAATGTTTATAATTTTTTATAATATTTCTAAATTTTTAAGAAGCACTTTTGATTTATTTATTTACTATGTTAACTTGGGTTTACACTTGGTCCTTGCGGAGAAATTTACTCTTTGCAGTTAACCCAAGTGAACTACAAAGAGCAGTGAGCATCACTTAGGGAATAATATATCATATAAAATATTTTTGCTGTCCTTAAATTGTATCCATTTTAAAATAAAAATGCTTTTGTGAATCAATGAATTAATTTTAGGAAAAAATAGAAAAAAGCATAAACTGATGGTAGGTTAAATAAATAAGTGAAGATTTTACATTTTGGGTCTAGTTCAACCTTATCAGACTTTTCTTGGCTGCTTGGCTAACAGTCTGGGAAACGAAGGTGTTCCACAGTGGAAAAACAGAGTGAGGGAATAAATTGGAGGTCACACAAGTGTTAAAAATTCCCTTCAATCAGAGCCGCTCAGGGTCCAACTAGACCAGTCGGAACGATAAACGTAATACTTATCCACTGGAAAATTGGCCACAGGGCGGGTCAGCTGACACTGGAATGCTCTACAAGCAGCGTGTTGGTGTGTGTGTGTGTGAGAAAGAGAGAGAAAGAGAGAGAGAGAGAGAGAGAGAGAGAGTGTGGTCATTATCTCCGTCCTTCAGGTGTGTTATTCTCTCATCTTAACGTCCAAACCCTGCTGTTTTCTCCCATTTCAAGGAGCCCCAGAGGCCTGTAGGAGCCCGGGGCTAGAGTTGGAGAGAATGGGGAGGATGAGTGAAGAGGAAAAAGAAGGAGTGCTGGACAGTTGGGCTTCTTTTGTGAACTCCTCTTCAACCTCTTATTAGTACAGAGAGCTCCAGGCTACGAGAAATTAGGGGGTGAAAAAAAAAGAGGTGGCCCAGGCGGAGAAGAAAAAACGGGGGGGGGAGTGACAGAGAGAGAGAGAGAGAGAGAGTGCAGGTGAAGAAAGGAGGGAGGGAGGACAAGCAGGGAGATTGATGAGGTGGACGCGTAGACAGAAAAAAGACGGATAGAGGAAATGAATGGAGATGGAGCGATACGAGAGAAAGAAGGATGTGAAAGAGGAGAGCACGTAAACACACACCAGGCTTTAAAGCAAAGACGAACTGATCGAGAGACTGATAGACAAAGACCAGCAAAGAACACCGATCACCAAAACTGTCTGGGGCAAAAGATGGATGGATGGATGGAGGGAGGGATAGATAGATGAGTGGATGGATGGATGGGGGGATAGGTGAGCAGATGCAGACAGACAGTATCTGTAGGCTAGGAAAAGTGCTGCAGATGGCTGGAGGCTGGGGCGTGGATTAGCTTTGGTGGATTTTTGCACTCTGTGTGTGTGTGTGTGTGTGTAGCTAAAACTTCTGTTGCCATGTGAAGTGGATATGACCTGATACTTCAGCAGATGGAAGAGCTGGTGCCTGGAGCACTCTGCCTATCAGAATTTCTCTCTCTCTCACACACACACACACACACACACACATCTCCAAACATATAAACCCCCTCGAAGGCTGTTTTTTTGTAAACAGACTGTCCTGCATCTCCCTCTCTCTTTAGCGGTGGCCTCTCGGCCAGGTCTGTCTCCATGGCTCACCGCACACAGGAATGTAAAGGAGTCTATCTCTCTCTCACACACACACACACACGCCACATTCTAACAGCACAGCCCTATGTCCCTTATCTCTCCTGCCGTTCCTTAATGGATGGGCATTCAGACAAAGGTCACACACACACTATGTCAACACTCAAACACCAGAGACAGCCTTTTGACAACTGGCTGACACGCACTCTCTCTCCCACAAACACACACACACACACGCACACACTCTCTGACAACTGTGGGAGAAGAAAGGATGGAGAGAGATAAATGACAGTGCTGAGGTAGTCCGCTGAGACGGCCTCAGCTTTATCTGAGCACGAGATGGAAGGATGCAGTCGCCAGACAACCGCCTCCCTCCCTCCCTCCCTCTCCCTCTCTCTTCCTGAGACTTGAAAGAAATATGCGTGTGTTTGCTCAAAAGAAGAGGAAAAGAGCCCTTCTCTTGACCCTGCTGCCCCCCTTAAGAGGTCACCCTTCGTCCTGAGAGGCCTTTCAACTGTGGTCACTGGTGGAAAATCCTTTATACTATCACACTACTTCTATTACATACATACACACACACACACACACACACACACACACACACACA
>JAVGVS010001815.1:0-14959 GCA_032718565.1 Distichodus sexfasciatus
ATATATATATATATGTATGTATATACACACACTGTATTAGGGCTAGGCATTATGACCCCAAATCAGTATCACAATTAACAGAATATTTTACCTTGATTACGATTAATAAACAATTGGGTTTATAAATGTAAAAAATCGAATTAGTTGACATGGGCATGATTACGCGTGTTCTGAATGTCAGTTCTGATTCATTTGCCCAGCCCTAATTTTTATTTCCTTATATTTCAGCCTTAAAATTAGTCGTTAATATTGTAATATATTTGTACGTTATTTCACACTCTTGTGGTCGATGTCGGAGACTTGTACTGCATGTGGTGCTTGTATAAACGTGTGTATGACACACAAAGAATCTGAGCCGTCACTTATTTAGTCGATACATTTACAGATGATATGGATATATCGATTTAATAGTAACATACTATATAACATCCTGGTGTTTGTTGGCAGGCGATCAGACTGAAAACAGTTCAGATTTCGATGTTGAGCCTCTTTCTCGTCACCGCCTGCTGCGCTACGGCCTGATCCCAGAACAGCCCAAAGAGCAGAGCGAAGAGTCCACTGTGCAGATGAGGAAATCCAGACAGAGCAAGAGGCTGGACATGATCAGCGGTTCGTGACCGGGTTTATTTGTGAAGATAAAAGAGTTTCCGAGTCACGTCTCATCGTAACGTCGGAAGGTGATTTTATTTAAGGTTTTAGGACTTTTTTTTTTCCTCTCAGTCGGCAGTGACGAGCAGGAGTCGGGAGGAGAGGAGTCGGCTCTGAGCGAGAAGCTCAGCACATCGGAGGATGAGGACGTCAGGTATCTTCATTTTTTTAGAGATTTATCAAATTAGGGCTGTGCAGTTAATCGAAAATTAATTGACATTTCAAACCTTTAATTGGTCTAATCTTACCCATGATGCAAAAGAAAGTGCTCCTCCAGCTCTGTCTTTTGTTATAAATGGGAGTTTTGCTAGTGGTGTAACCATATATCAAAATGTTTGTGATATTGAGTCGATATAATATTGTATCGTGACGAAACTTGGAAATGAGTTTCCTTATAAAATTGAATAAATAAATTTTTGTTTGAATGAAAATCGTATCGAATCAGACTTTGTGATATCGGTGGCGAATCGTCGTCCATTGAATCAACGTCATATTGTATCGTTACAAAACTCGTGATCACATTTTTGGACAGTCCGTTCATGTTTAATGCTTTGTCTACACGAAGGTCTCCCACTGCTTTGTCTGATCACAACCAGAACGGCTCGGATGCTGATGTGGAAGCTCTCACGCCAGCGCAAGAGGTGACGGTCAGTTTGCAACTTTTTAATATTATTTTGATACCGGAACGGTCATCTGCTAGGAGATGCACATTGTTTAACGTTCTTTATCACTCTCTGTCCAAACCAGGCCGGTGCAGTCGAGGGTGATAACGCGGATGCTGCTATGAGCGGAGATGAAGCTGAAGATATTGATGGTGATGATGATGAAGATTTAAGCTGCACCCCTAAAGGCAGGCGAAAGATCCGGAAGATCCTGGAGGTGGAGCAGTTGGCCAAGGAGACGCAGGAAGCGCTGAGGGAGGAGCAGGAGAGGAGGAAGAGACTGGCGCAGAGAGAACGAGTCCGACTGGAGGAGGAGAGGAGAGCTCAGGCTGCGGAGGAGGCAGAGGTGCGTGTGTTTATATAAAACGAGACGAGACGGAGAGAAAGGGAGAGGGAGCGAAAAAACACTGAAAAAAGGATGAGAGAAAAAGTAGATAAGACGAGAAACGACTAAAGAGAAAGAAAGACAGAAAGTTGAGCGTGTACAGACGCCTGGTGAAGGTTCCACTGCGCGCTCAGAATTCGACCACAAAAATAAGGCTGTGCTGTTTCACCCGACGACTCTTCACCGCGTCGCACCGCTCATATCTGTATATACGCGTAATAAATCCTTTAATGAGCCTTTGCTGTTTTTCTCGTCAGGTGGTGATTGTGGCAGAGAGTCCCGCTGTGGCTCCGCTCATTTTGGAGCATGATGATGCGACACACGAGAGCGTGCTTCAGGTGGACACACACCTGCTGTGCAAGCTCAAACCTCACCAGAGAGAGGGTAAGAGAGTGTGTGTGTGTGTCAGTGTGAGTGTGAGTGTTGGGGCCTTGTATATGAGCTTTTGAAGTGATTGTTTGTCATTGTGAACACAGCACACAGCGCACCACAACCAAATTTGAGCAGCGGGCAGCTAACAAGCGCCCGGGGAGCAGTGCTTGGGGACGGCACCTCGCTGATGAGTACCTCAGTGGTAACTTTACCGGCCCTGGATTCCAACCTGCGACCTTCTGATCACGGGGGGCGAACACCCTAGCGTTACGCCACCAACTGCCACGTCGATCAGGAAGTGTGTTAGCGGTACCTTTGTCATGTGTGTTGTCTGGCGTGCAGGTGTGCGTTTTTTGTGGGACAGCTGCTGTGAGTCTGTGGCCAAAGTAAAAGCGTCTCCCGGTTCCGGAGGCGTCCTCGCTCACTGCATGGGGCTTGGAAAAACACTACAGGTACATAGAGAGAGAGTGTGTGTGTGTGTGTGTGATCAATCTATCAGATTTATCACTATTGCAGATATAAAGTGTGTGTGTGTGTTCAGGTGATCACCTTCCTGCACACGGTGTTGACGTGCGCCTTGGTGCCGCTGAGGACGGCGCTGGTGGTGTGTCCCCTCAACACCGTCCTCAACTGGAAAGCCGAGTTCGACAAGTGGCAGCGTGGCGTTACCGCGAAGAAACTCGAGGTAAAACACGCCGCCTTGAAGTACTCTCCCGTAGCGTGCTGCGCCATTTTATACGATATACGACTCCATCTCGCAGCTGCCAAGAGCGCACCGCGATGCGACGAGGTGGTGTAGGCAATCAGACGCCAGTTCAACACCGATCAGAAATGCCTGCTAGGTGAAAGTAAGCGTCTTTGTAAAGAGAGAAACGACGTAGCTTTACGCTGCGCTACGTCACTATTTAGTTACCGGAAAAGCTGCAGCGTTTTGAGCGCAGTGTCGCTTGAGTCTGTGTCGGTCTCAAGTTTCGTCACGATGCGATATGTCGGAAAATTATTCAGCGAAGTCTGCTACGACGTATTGAGTTCACGAGTCACTACTTTAAATAAAGACAATCACTCACTCACATAAACGTCGCACACAGGTGGTGGAGTTGTCGTCGGTGAAGACGGCCGGCTGTCGGGTCGAGGCCCTGAGTCGGTGGCACAGAGAGGGCGGCGTGGTGATCTTGAGCTACGAAATGTACCGCATCCTCACGCACGGACACCAAGCCAAATACGCCAAACACCAGCACAACCTGTGCACCGCTCTGCAGAACCCGGGTACGAGCCGCTAGGGCTGGGCAGCTACCGACATTTGTGTTTGGTCAGTCTAAAAGCACTGGCTGGTTATTATTACTGTAAGTCTGTGTGTGTCTCTGTCTAGGGCCAGACGTCGTGGTGTGTGACGAAGGCCACATCCTGCGGAATCAAGCCACAGCCATCTTTAAAGCCATGAGCTCTATCCACACGAGGCGGAGGATCGTCCTGACAGGAACTCCGCTCCAGAACAACCTGACGGAGTGTAAGAACCACCTTTCAACCGTGACCTTCGATAATCACGAGACAAAGGGCTGCGTCCCAAACCGCATTCTGCCGTTCCGTCTGGTAGCGAAGACGACGTGGCAGCTCCAGCGCTTCAGATGTAGCCTCAGTGCAGTCACCTTCATCCATAAACACTGCGAGAGATGAATGAGACGAAGGGACGGCGTCCTAAACCGTTGGGTTTCATTTAGTTTTGTGCGTTTTTTCCTCTCAGACCACTGCATGGTGAGCTTCACAAAGGCCAACCTGCTGGGATCCCGGAAGGAGTTCCGGAACCGCTTCATCAACCCCATCCAGAACGGCCAGTGCGCCGACTCCACGCCCTCCGACGTCAGGCTCATGAAGAAGCGCGTCCACGTCCTGCACGAGCTGCTCGCTGGATGTGTTCAGGTCGAGGCAATTTTATCGCCCAGAAATCAAATAGAATTCTCTTTTTATTAGAGCTTGTATTTGTGTCAAGTTTAGTTGTTGTGGGATCTAATACATTTACACACATATATATATATATATTTTTTTCTTCCAAAAATTGGTCCGGTCTAGAGCTGAAACGATTATTCGAATAACTCGAATAATTCGATTACAAAAAATCGAATCGAAGCTTCGTTTAAGTCATTTAAATGGCTACAGCATGCGCCGCTTGTGTTCCACACAGACGCTTATTAATGACGCACGATATTTTCAGCGGCGCGATCAAGGCGAGAATAGGTCCCTCTGTATGTGAACTAGGAGTGGACGTATAAACGGTATAAAAGGTATGCGATATAAATTTGGCCAGCGATAGAGATCTTGATCATACCGGCATACTGCTGAAATTCACGCTCCTCGCCCACGAAAATGACGTAATCAAGTTGCGTCAAATTCGCGAAAACCACACCATGAGGCATTTGTTTTGGGAAAATGGAGAGGGAGTGTACGGAAGAGCAGCTCGTTAAGAAGACCGGTGCAACGTCCATAATCTGGACATGGTTTGGATTTAGGGTCTCGGATACTGAGCAGAAAAACATAATCTGCAAAATATACGCTGTTGAATATAAGAGAAGCCAAAGAATGCGCCATTACTTTTCCGGCCTGGGCCCGTATGTTCCGACAAGGGAACCGCTCCGTCTGCCGCTCGCCACGCCACGTCCCATCGACGGATTTGACCAGAAACCTCCTTTTTATTTAATGGCAGAAATGATTAAAGATTCTTCATTTGCCACATGCTTAGTTCTACAGGCATAATGTGCTGAAATGAACACCTGGCTTCCTCGTGAGACTGTGCACGTCATTGTAAATAAAAGTAAGAAATTTGAGAAAGTAAATAAATAAAGCTAAGAACTAAGTGAAAACATGAATGTAAAATATTTACATTTATATATTACATTTGAATGAAAGTTAAATGATAAGGACATTGGGCCACTTTCACCTTTTCGCAATTTTTTATGGTTTTTTGGTCTAAAAAACGTTAAGACATTTAAATAATATATTTTTACACGGCTGTAGAACTGAAGAAAACTCAATAAGCTAATGTTTTACACAAACAAGGAAAGAACTGTTACTTTAAAGTAAGTTATATTGAAATTTACAGATCGAATTATATACCGCAATATATACCGTCTGTCGCCTAGGGCTCAAAATGTACCGCAGTATGATTTTTTGGCCATATCGCACAGCCCTAATGTGAACGTATTTGAGATATTCCGTGCATAAAAACAGAAGTAAAGGCATAAAAACGCATAAATGACATTTTTTGTGATGTAAAAATTCACGCTGTTTGTAAGTGCCATTGCTCGCTAAAACGCTCTGTTTCCGTCAAAACGTCCCCTTTATTACGGACAAAACGCGTATTTTAGCTGATAAATAACCACAACAACCAGCGTTCCACTCACAATACAGCCAGTAGTTAAGATTTTTTCATACTCCGTTCCGGAATGCGCCGAACCCTTTATTGTGACGCGGCTCCGAGGCGTGCGTGGGGGATTGTGGGAAATGCAGTTCTCTTCCAGAAAGGCCAAAAGCAACTCATTTTATTGGCCAAATTGGTTCAGAATGACCCTTGAACTTCACGTTTCTTCATTTTCAACATAAAGCGTCTATGACTAACTTCTACTCACACTACAATAAGCCTAATAACAAATGTATTGCCATTTTTATTGACCTTTTTTTATCTGATTAATCGATAAAATAATCGATAGATTACTCGATTACAAAAATAGTCATTGGTTGCTGCCCTAGTCCAGTCTAACAAATTGGTCTCCAGGAAGAGAACTACGGCAATGTCCACACGTACACGGGTATTTCTGAAAACGGAGATTTCCCGTTTTTTTTTTTTTTTTTTAATTGCATCCGCACGAGCACGTCTTCAAAAATATCTCCGTCCACACGCAGTCGCAAAAAACGCTGCCAAAAGCATGCCAAGGCAGCAGGTAGCGATATAATCTTAAAGCGTATAGCGTCCGAAGCTGACTCTGACTCTGATGTCCTTCATACTGGACGGACAGTAACAAAACTTCTAACAAGCTTGAGAGCAGTAGTACTTCGTGTACGTCGGGCATTGTAGATGAAAACCTAACGTAGACGCGGCGCGCGCTGTGACGTCATACGAGTGGCGCGCAGTGTGACGTGAAACGGTCCGTTTTTCAAAATCTCCGTTTTTCTTGTCCACACCTAAATGCAGAAACGGGAGTTTCCGTTTTCACTGGCCCAAAACGCCGTTTATGTGCGGACGAAAGGCCAAAACGCAGCAGAAGAACCTCCGCTTTCAGACATCCCCGCGTACGTGTGGACGTGGCCTAACTGTGTGTGTTTGTGTGTGTGTGTGTGTGTGTGTGTTTCTGTGTGTGTGTGTGTGTGTGTGTTGTAGAGGCGGGATTATTCTGCACTCACCCTCTTCCTTCCTCCTAAACAAGAGTACGTCCTGTCGGTCAGAATGACACCAATACAGTGCACACTCTACAGACACTACCTCCAGACCTTCACACGTGAGTCTCTCGCGCTCTCTCTCTTTCCACGTCTCTCCGGCTGTGTTCACACTGCCACGCTGAAGTGACTCAAATCGGATTTTTTTTTGCCTTAATGTGACACAGATCTGATCTTTTCCGGGCTGTGTGGACACGCAAATCTGATCTTTTCAAATCGGATTTGTGTCACTTTCACATGTGCTACTAAATCTCATACGTATCCGATTCGCGGCCGTGCGGCCTGAACGTGAACGCTCAGATCGGAATTCATGTGGCTTTTTGCTTACACGCATGCGCTGACATCATCAGCCTGCACCGGCAGCGCGGGAAGGTAAAAAAGGGTAACGGAAAAAGCCGCCTGACTTTTCTTCTCCTTTTCCACCTGCTCATGTCCAGCTGATTCACTGTTTGTCGTCCTCCAGAGCAAAGTGCGATACATGCGTGAGCTGCTAACGCCTCCATTTTTAATGCCATGAGTCGTCCCACAGATATGACGTTTTTTGTTGTTGGTGACGCAGTTGACCCGTGTAAAAACGTAGCAGTGTGCGCATGCGTGACGTTTCGGAGGAACGATGCGTTCACATGACAGTCAGATACAGGTCACTTGTAGTTATGAATGTGAACCGTCAAGATGGACAAATCCCATCTGAGCAAGAAATCAGAATTGAACGATGTGGCTGGCAGTGTGAACGTAGCCTCACACACACACAGCCTAGGCCACTTGATAGTGTGACCGTTAGGGAGTTGGCCCCTAGGTGACCCGACTCCTCCTGGGCGGCGGGATGGAGGCGTTGGCCTGTCGTTAGAGCAGTGCGGTTTGTGTGTTTGTGTGTGTGTAGGTGAAGGGCACGGTGTAAACAGATTGTTTCAGGACTTCCAGATTTTGAGCCTGATTTGGACTCACCCGTGGTGCCTACAACTGGCTGACCTCAACAAAGGACACAACGGCCAGAGGTCAGAGGTCACTGTGCCAGGGCACAATGGAGCAGCACAAGTAGAGGAGGAAGGTAACCGCACTCGCCTGTTCTCTCTATTTCAGATGCTGTCTTTTTTAACGTATGCGCACGGGGCAGGTGGTAACGGTAGATCATATATGGTGGTGTCACACTGATCAGGAGCTGAACTTGGAAATGAACGTCAAATGATATTTTATTTGCTTTTTTGTGACGTGATTGTGTTGAATCAGCACGTGATTTGGTCTCGTAGCGATCACTGAATTCTAAATGGAATCGAATCAGAGTCATATAGCAGACTGTATGTAGGGCCCTATGAAATCCGTTTAGTTTTTTTCTAAATTCCGTTTTATTTTTTCCTGAATTCCGTTTTTTCCATTTTGATTTTTCTGAATTCCATGTTTTATGTTATAATCATATTTATTCACCTAAAAAGTGTCTCATTATGGAGTGGATGGAAAAAAGAACAATGCCAATAGGAAAAAAATTTCACATTAAATGACTGTTATTCAGCTTCAACAAAGTGCTGGGGTTCAGCAGAACATTTACTGCTTTGGTAAAACATTGACCTGTAAACAACAACAAACATTCATTTTTTGGTGCAAAACGACACGTTTCTGATGTGAGTGTTTGACTGTAAGTGGTCGTCACGTGTTCTTGCGGGTGCAGTCTATCGTGTGCTGGCAAAACTTACAAAAGAGTTGTTCTCCCGATTCATAAAAATCATGTGGTTATTGTTCTGCTCTAAACTTAGCACTGACACTCCAATTCCCTCATTGTTTTGAAAACTTCGGTGTTTCAGCCTCTTGACCATAGCTGACCGTTGACGTTTCCCCCTCTGTGTCTGTGCGTTTGTGTGTGTGGAAAGCTGAGTCCCACCTCAACAGGTAACACGTACAGGGGGCTGCAGCGGCCAAAACTGATTAAAAACCATTGATTTTCTTTGCTCACACACCCATTTCAGTGAATTATACAACGTTCCGCGTTTTACAACTGATTCCATTTTATTTGTTGAATTCCGCGATTCTGTCTGCGTTTTCCGCATCGCGCAAATCATAGGGCCCTACGTATGTGATATTAACAAACATGAAATCGTCGGTTGAATTGATATAATAGTATCGTTACTAGGGTTGCACCGATAAAAATCCTGCTGTATCCATAGACAGTAAAAGAAGACCGTGTTACGATGAAGCCGAATAGCGGCATCTAAACTTCCAAACTCAAAGGAAGATCCTACGATGTTTATATGAAATAGGACCGAACACGGAATTTCCCGACGATTTTCGTAACTTAGCAACAACAAGCGCCGAGAAAGTGCTTTGGAAGTGAGGTTTTGATCCACTCTCAGCGCAAAAAAAGCATTTGGTGGACAGGTTTTTTTTTACCGCAGCGTTCAGAGTGCTTTAAGTTGAAATCCGTTCAACTTCTAGAACAATCAGTATCGTCAACGTCACTTCTCTCTTGCTAGCCAATCAAAATCGAGGAAGCGTTAGTCATAATGTAAATATAAGCCAGGCTCCTAACTTCTTTCTTTTGTCTGGAGCCCTGAATGTGTCAACAGAGTAAGTTTTGCTGACTTTTAAGTTGCCTGTGTTAACTATGCAGTACATTTCATTTCCTTTATCTGCTTATATGTACACTTTGTCTAATGTGATGACACTTTTACAACCGAAAGATCTCTTTATTTTTGCCATGGAATAGCCTTGTGTTAATGATTTTCTCCTTGTGTTAATGAGGAGAAAATAAAATCTGTCTTCCAATTAACTACATCTAAGAATCTAAGAAGTATCGGTATCGGTGCTCGGTATCGGCAAGTACACAAGTAAAAACACTCGTACTCGTATCGGTTTGTAAAAAAGTGGTATCGGTGCATCCCTAGTCGTTACCTCACTTGTGATTTCCACATCTGATGTGTGTGTTGTGCAGTACGCAGTGGGCCTCCTCCAGGCTGGCACAGGCAGTTTGTGTGTGATGCTGATGCTGGAGTCCTCGAGCATTCTGGGAAATTAGTACTCCTGATGGAAATACTGCGCTTAGCTGAACAGTTGCAGGATAAAGTGTAAGTACACACAAACTTCTACACACACATTCAGACACGCAAGAGTAAACTACATTGGCTCATTTTGAGTGTGCTTCAGGTTGGTGTTTAGTCAGTCTCTGGTGTCACTGGACTTGATTGAAAGTTTCCTGGCGATGGCTGACAAGGCAAAGAAAACGGGAATGGATTCTCTCTATAAAGGTAGGATAATAGTGTTGTAACGTGTAACCGCATTTATTTGATCGTTGAGTAAAATGAAAGGTGTGTGTTTGTGTGTGCCAGGAGAGAAGTCTTGGGTGCGGAATAAAGATTACTATCGATTGGACGGTTCGACGACAGCGTTGATGCGCAAGAAATGGGCTCAGGAGTTCAACAACACTAGAAACTCACGGTAACTAACGCACAAACGCGCACATCACACATAACCTTTAATTGATAGACGGGGGAAAAATGGCTTCATTTCTTATACCGACTCTTTTAAGATCAGCTTCCTTACTCCTTTTCTTCCCTCAGTGGGAGGTTGTTTCTGATCTCCACCAGAGCCGGCTCGTTGGGGATTAACCTGGTAGCTGCTAACCGGGTTGTGGTGTTTGATGCCTCCTGGAATCCCTCGTACGACGTTCAGAGCATCTTTAGGGTTTACAGGTTCGGCCAGAGAAAGCCTGTCTACGTCTACCGCTTCCTAGCACAGGTACACAAGTGTGTTTTGCAATATTATGAAATAAATGACTGACGTAATATGAAATTATGGCGCCATATCGCACTACCCTGTTTGTGGATGTCACTAAACGTTTGTCTCATGAAGTTCTCTGGTATTTCAGAAATGTTTCCACTTTAGACTTGCACCAAAAATGTAAAAGTTACAGATGCCAAAAAAACTCAGATATAGTTTTGAATTTTAATGAACGAAACTCAGATGATGCAACCGAAATGGTGATGGTGGCTCTCTGCAGGGTACGATGGAGCAGAGGATCTACGAGCGACAGGTTGCCAAACAGTCTCTTTCCTCCCGAGTGGTCGACCAGCAGCAGATCCAAAGACATTTCACACACAGTCAGCTAAGCGAACTCTACCGCTTTCAGCCCGACTTGCACATCAAAACGCACAACAGCAGCAGCAGTAAGGTAAACGTACACAGCTGCTTTTTTCTCTTTGCTGCCTTTTCTTCACTCACTCTGTAGGTTGCTGCTACAAACTAAATGTCCTTACGCACACTGCAAATTGCACATGAAACGTTTGGTTTTTATTGAAAATACTTTGCTTAGGGCTAAATAGGTGTGTGTGTGTGTGTGTGTGTGTGTAGGACAGTGTGCTGAGATGTCTCTTGCAGCAGTGTGAAAAGAGCATTGTCAGTTTCCACGAACACGATTCGCTGCTGGACCACAGAGTGGAGGAGGAGCTTACTGTAGAAGAGAGGAAGGCAGCATGGGAGGAGTACCGAGCAGAGGAGACGGTAGTACACATACACATACTTATAAATACATATATATGTAACACAACACACTTTCCTACTCGCATACACAACATCATTCTGAGTGCTCGTGTCCCTCTCTCAGGCTTCTGTTCAGGACGGCGAGGCTTCCGTCCCTGCCGATCTCTGGAAGAAAACCAACACAGAATTAGAGGTAGGATCCTGAACTTTCGTTTTGTTCAATAAATGGTTTTTAAATGTTTGTTGTCGCTGTCCAGGGGGCTGCACTGAGCTTCATTTCATCTGTCTATTTCATTTTCTCTCTCTTTCTCTCTGTATTGATTAGGCATTGTTAAAGAAAGGTCGTGTTGAACTTCAGAAGGCTTTGCTGAACCTCGAGGCCCGGAATCCAGAATTTTATATGCAAGAAGTGGTGAGTGTGTCTGTCACCTTATGTACTTTACCTTATTGTTTTTAAACGGAAGCTGCAGTTCCAATGCGGTCCTACAGAATGTGTATTTCTTGTGTTGTGCGGTACTTGATTTTGTCTGTGAATACTGTGTAAATGAATATGTTTTAGAGGAAACATAATCCATTGCTGAGTGAAGAACAGATTAAGCAGAATGCAGTCCAGGCCAGTGAAAGCTATGAAAGGGACAGACAACGCAGGATTGAGATCTACCAACGCAAACTAAAGTCTCAGCAGGCAGTATGTATAGACTCAAATACAAAGACTTCTGTTATATGTTTATTATTATTTCACTCAAAGTTGAGTTGTTGTGGCATTTATTAGGGGGCCATGCAGTGGAACACTTCGTGGTACCCTATTGGAATCGTGCTGATTTTTTTTTTTTTCTGCACTAAAACGCGTTGTGGAGAAAAAACTGTAAGACCTACAGCTTTGAAATTTGGCAGGTAGGTCCGGTACCCCACCCACTACTCAGGCAAAAAAAATTGCACCAAAATAAGCTGTTTTGCGTTTTTCCAAAAAAAATTGCATTTTTGCTAATAATTTTTAAACCTTAGTTCCGATTCTCAAAAATCTTATATCATCTTATTCAATGGGTTAAGACGAATTTTTTAGACCCTCGCATCTATTTCTGCCTTATTTGATTTTTCGCTAATTTGCATAAAATGAAATGTCAACTTTTTCGAACTAGTCCCTGGATTTTTGTCCAATCTGCATGCAACTGGTATCATTTAAATCCCAAGACACTCTTCTTTAATTATTATCGAGCACATTTTTAATTTAGGTCTTAATTTTTCTGTAATATGCAAATAAATGTGGTCGGCTTGGCATAGGACTGCAACACCACACACCGAGTGTCATGTCACAGAAATCGGCTCCTGGGTGGGCTACAGCTTTGAAATTTGCCTGTGAGGGTCCGGGGACCCACCCTCTACTCCAGGCAAAAAATATTTTGCGTTTTGCCTAATAACTTTTGAACCGTAGCTCTGATTCTCAAAAATCTTATACCATCTTACTCCTTGGGTCAAGACGATTCTTTATAGACCCTCGCATCTATTTCCGCCATATTGGATTTCCCGCTAATTTGCATAATATGTAAAACCATCTCTTGCGAACTAGACCCTGGATTTTTATCTAATCTGCATGCAATTGGTATCATTTGAAACCCAGGACACTCGTCTTTAATTATTATTGAGCACTGATAAAATTGCAAATTGCATGGCCCCCGTAATCACTGCTTACAGTTATATTTTATTTTTGTTTCTGAATTGTCATTAAATACTTTCTTTCGTATTTTTCCTCAGCTCATTATTTGCATCCAGCAGATTCTGGTTCAGAGAAGAGGTCACGCCACCGCTAGCACCTCGTCCTCAGCTGCTGCTTCTGCTCGTCAAACAGCTCAGCACTCCATCAGCGGACCGGCCTCAGATCAGAATGAGGTTTCTTCAACTTTAAACACAAAGGAGAAGTTTGAATTTGAATTGTTGTAGCAAACTTGCACTAAAACTGGAACACTGTGGAACTTTAAGATAAGGGCCTTGTTTTAAATGTTCATACTGATTATGTAGGATGCCTGTTTTTTAGTTTTCATCATGTTTCGTGTTAGCTTGAGCGCTAACTGCCGGGTTTAAATCTCAGATCGTTGTCTCAAGGGAGGATTCAGTATACTAACACACATCATAATCATATCGTTTTACCTGTTCTTCCCTGTTAGCCTAACTAGCATCTTTGAATGTAGTTTCCGTTTAGGAGAGATTCATTCTTTTTGAGATTCTGCTAAATATATCATTTATTCAATAATGTCTTTGGATCAAGTAGTATTTTCAGCTTGAAACTGGGTAATACTTAGGGAAAAAAAAGTATTTTTCTATGTGAATGCTGCTGTGTGTGACGTTCATGGCTTATTTAACATGACTCAATTTGCGTTTTGTCAGTTTTCTACCTCATGAATGGCTTCAGTGTGTGGATATCAAGTGTGGTAAGATTTAGCCAAATGTTGCAAGATCAAGATAATAGACATGACCAAAGATAACTGCACTTTTATGTATATAAATTAGAAGTTGTATTTTGACCATTTTTGTTTGTGTTTCAGTCATTGTCTAGGCCAATATGAATGAATGTATCTTTAAGGATTAGAGCAGTGATTAAAAGTAGTTATATATGATTAAAGTTGTATTGTCTTATTTAAACAATAAAAATGCATTTTACATAGTCATAGATAAGCTAAGCTGTGTCATTTTCCCATGATAAAAATATAGGGTTATATATTTTCGAGTGACTGTCAACAATAACTTTGAAACACTTGTATCTGTGGTGAGTTTATATTTGTGTTCACAGTAAAATTTTCTCAGAATTCTGATTTTTAAAAGTGTGTTAGGGCTTAACAACGGACTACAAACGTGACTCAGATTCTGAACGGCAAATCAAAACCAAAATATTACTGGAAATTGTTTTTACCAGTTTAATAGCTGATTAACATGTACACAAATTAACAACTTGAAACACTGATCTTTGCTTTTTGGAGGGAAACTGAGGAAGAGTGATGTAAATGGCGGCGTTATATTATTAACGTATCAAGTATCCATGAGTCAAAAAAGGTCTGTAATTTTGCTTAAAATTTTGCCAAATGACTTTTTCAAGTTATTATCTAGGTATTTAAGCTTGAGAAATCAACACAAATCTGAATGAATTTTGAAAATCGGTCAACATTTTTCCAAGAAATGTCTATATCCACATGTTTCTGAGGTAAAAGTTTCTGAACTTTGCTATCTATCTTTAGAAAACAACTTTGTAATATTTTTCATAGTAAAAAAGTGTAACAGAATGACAACTTTTCTAGTTAAAAGCGCTTGGGAGCTTGGATATAGGCTAATACAACTGTATTTCTTAAAGGTGTCGCCTCTCATCTGAAACTTTTCCACTTCTAACGTAAACAGATCTTCTCAAATGAGAGGTGAAACCTTGTCAAGAAGCTTTTTAAAAAGTCCAGGACGACACACATTCCCCCGTTTGATTATTTTAAGCTGCAGTGTTGGCTGACGGAGGTTTTCTCTGAGTACAACATGAGCGCAGTCTGGTGGCGCCACGACGTTTCCGCCTCCACCAGGTGACGCTGTTTCTCGCGTGTTTCCACGCCCGCGTGATTAACCGGCTCTCGTGTGTCCGGTGTCTGGCGGCCACCGGCGCGTGGAAGCGGAGTGCAGAAGGCATGGTGCTGCGCGCGACTCTCCGCCACTGCGCGCGCCTCCCGGTGCTGGTGGTGACGGCGGTCAGCGCGTGGTCCTACTACGCTTACGTGGTGCAGCTCTGCCTGGGTGAGTCAAACGCTCTTATTTATTTATTTATTTATTTATTTAGTTTATTAATTATATGGACTTTAATAGTGCACCGAGAGACGATTACAACTTATTATTATTAGAGTAATTTTAACGTAAAACTACATAACTAACATAAACTACATACTTATTCAAACTTATATGGTATTGACATATTCACACTATATATTTATTGATTTACTACATTACTACTATATTTATACACTATTATATATAAATA
>JAVGVS010001816.1:0-14948 GCA_032718565.1 Distichodus sexfasciatus
GTCGACGATGGCGGGGATTTTGTGAGGATGACGAGAGGCGAAGCAAAGGGCGTCTCGGGAAGATGCAGAGCACAGCGCCCAGTGGATGTGTGGAGTTATCTACACCTCGGCAACAAAGCAACCGGTCTGCCTGGAGGAAGAAGGCTTACTAACAACTGCAAGGGCTGGACAAACAATCGAGTATTTATCAAAGCCGAACAGTAGAATATTGCATACCTCTACTGTGTGTGTGTGTGTGTGTGCCATGCGCAGTACAGAGCAAAGGGAAATTGCAAATACGCGACCACGTAGCAGAGATGACATGCCGTCGTGTAAATAAGATGAATAACATAAGGCTGTTTAGTTTGTTCAATAAAAGGATATGGTATAGACCTGCTCTATAGGAAAGGTGACCTTAAATGACTTCTGTTGTGGACTCGTGTCGGGGAAATATAAACTAGTGCCATTACATTGTTTTTTTTGGAATGCATGAATCAATTTTAAATTGGCAGAGAAGAAAGTTGTGTTGTGTTTTGATTTGTTTCTGCACCCCTAATAATTATTCATGTTCAGTTTTCCCTTACGTAAAATATGGCGATATTACATTAATTAGAAGTTCTGTATGTCGGTTTTGAACAGTAATTTCTGATTAATTGTCTAATCGTAGTATGTGGCGCTTAATAAATTTGTAAAAATGAAGCAGAGAAATGATGTCAAGCTTACACTAAAACACAGAGTCTCACTTCTCGTATCAGTTCAGACTGTGCCAATAGAACTCTTCAAATTGTGGCAAGATCTCTGCTCTTCCTGGTGGGTATAATAGGGGCAGTTGGTCCTTTGATCGGAGGGTCCCCAGTCCAAGTCCCGGCCCAGAATTACCTCTGAGGTATTCATGAGCAAGGCACCGTCCCCAGGCATAGGGCCCTATGAAATTCCGTGTTTTACATTATAATCATATTTATTCACCTAAAAATGTCTAATTATGGAGTGGATGGGAAAAAAAGAAAAATGCAATAGAAATTTTTTTTACATTAAATCACTGTTAGTGCTGGGGTTCAGCAGAACATTTACTGCTCTGGTAAAACATTTACCTGTAAACAACAAAAAACATTAATTTTTTCCTGAAAAACGAAACGTTTCTGATGTGAGTGTTTAACTGTAAGTGGTCGTCCCGTGTTCTTGCGGGTGCAGTCTATCGTGTGCTGGCAAAACTTACTAAAGAGTTGTTCCCCCGATTCATAAAAATCGTTTGGTTATTGTTCTGCTCTAAACTTAGCACTAACACTCGAATTCCGTAATTTTTGTGAGGACTTCAGTGTTTCAGTCTCTTCGCCATAGCTGACCGTCAACGTTTTCCCCTCTGTGTCTGTGCGTTTGTGTGTGTGGAAAGCTGAGTCCCGCCTCAACAGGTAACGCGTACAGGGGGCTGCAGCGGCCAAAATTGATTAGAAACCATTGCTTTGCTTTGCCCACGCACCGATATCAGCGAATTATACGACATTCCACGTCTTACAACATTTTATTTGTTGAATTCCGCGATTCCGTCCGCCCTACAAGCACTGCCCAATGCTCCTTCACAGATGGCTCAAATGCAGAGGTCACTGTTCGCGCTGTGTTCACAACAACAAATAATCACTCACTTAAATAACATTTAATTAATGATTAATCTTGAACTAATGTTTACTGCGTATTAAATGTTCATGCACCCGGTCGCCCAGAGGAGGATGGGGTCGCCTTCTGAGTCTTGGTTACACCCAAGGTTTCTTCCTACTACTTTTTCTTTGCTACTCTCACTTCAGGCTAGATTGTTGGGGGTTTAGGCCGGTTATATGGAAAGTGCTTTGTGACAATGACTGTTGTTAAGAGCGCTATATAAATAAAGTTGAATTGAATTGAATTTAGACGACACACTGGATAAGCACAGGTGCTTCAACAAGTTGGTTCCAGTGGTCTCTAAAAGTGTTGCACAACCTTTGTTATCACTCTCACTCCTAGGCTGTTGCAGTATAATTAATTTTGGGCGACACAAATTGCAGCAAATAAATCAGCTTGCGAAGCCGCTCACACTGTAACACTGGCGAGGAAAAGTCTCTGACAAGGTATAAATTCTTCCAATCATACGTTAGCTGGATTGTGGAAGAAAAATGTTGCTCACGCTCGTCACAGCCGACTGGAATGAAAAATGACGCATGCATCTAAAATCAAGGTTAAAGTCTCACAATGTGAGCCCAGTTTTACACATGCAAGACAAAGTGGTGGATATATGCTTTCAATATTGCTAAGAATTGTATGTTCCCACCTTTTTTGGCAAGCCAGTGATGTTTAAAAGCAAACTGCTACACGTTATAAATGTACATGTTTAAACATTTTTCTGCTGTTGGTTTTCAACAGTGGAACTAAAAAAGCTGAAAAAGCAACTGTTTCGCTTGAACGTGAGTAACACAAAGAGGTTTCATGCCTCTTTTAAGCTGGAATGTTATTGCTGCCAATATCTGGCATTCCAATTTTCACACTCAAAACATACACATCTATGTGTGTTGCTGATTGTCAGCAGATGAAGAAAGGGAAAAAAAAAATGTGTAAAATCATGATTTCGCCTTTAACGTGTAACACAAGATATTATTGTGTTCAGTCTCAGGCAAGACATGCAAAGTCCCCTTTTAAGCAGGAATCTTACCGCCTCGATTTTTTGGAAATCCTACTGATATTTTCCAAAAAGAATTAACAGAGCTAATAAACAATCTGAGACTAAAAATTTCTTCTTCTATTTATGATGCAAGATCACACTTTGACATCCAAAAGAGCATTTCAAGGGTTAGGGTAAGGATTTTTCAAGAAAATCAGTGTTGCTCACCAAATCTTGTGCACAAAATGTGCGTGTTTAACCAAGATGACATATATAAATCATTCATACAGAGGAGAAATCTGAACAAACTGGGGATGGGTTAAATGTCATGGGTCAAATGGGTCACATTTCGTTGTGGTGCACGGTGTGCTGTGCTGTGGTGTGTCCACAATGACAAAATAATTACACACTTTATTAAGTTCACATTTACTGACTAGTCTGTGCAGATTTGGAGTGATTATTTGTCAGCACAGTACACGTTTGGGTTCCGATTTGTCATAAGAGAAGTTTAAGCTACATGACTAGGGAGTTTACACCAGCAGACAGTGGAACAGTGGTAGTGTAACAGTTAGGCAGCTGCTCTACCCAAACCTTTCAAAAAGGTACAGCCTAGGGTAAAGTTGTTGAAAATAAGATGCACCACAATGCAGACGTAGACGATTCCGCAACAATGCAGTGGCAGACCATATTCAATTCAATCATAATGACACTGCTAAAAATATATAACAACCACAGTTGTTGATTTTAAACATAGCTTACAGATCTAAGAACAGTCGTGGACTACAAAGCACTTTTGTAAGTCGCTCTGGATAAGAGCGTCTGCTAAATGCTGTAAATGTAAAATGCTTGGCGATTTTCTGGCTTCTGCATAAAACTTCGAGTTAAAAGAACATCCCGGTACTAACTATAGCTGCCCGATCTGCAATCCATGCCCAGTATGTGTGCAATGTGAGGTAATGTTGAAAAACTTGTTGGGATGCATTGCGAATCAGTGACACGATAATCGTAACTGAATCGAATCGTGACACCAGTTAAGGTTCACACCTCTACTCTAGGGCGATGAAGACTTACTGAACATTTTACCTTGGGGATTCCGTTTGATGTTTTGCCATTACATTTCAGGGATAATCAGAATCAGAAAAAGAATGCTGTTTATTGACAAGCAAGGAATTTGCTTTGGTGGTTGATGCTAAGACTAAAAAGATTGTTAAAACATGTACAATGTACAAGAATGTGGATATTGCTGTACGTTATTAAAAAATAAACCACTATTAACCCTCAGTGTTTTTCCACAACCCTCCCCACATTATGCAGGGTCCCTTTGAACTAAGACCAGCCAATGAGTAACACTGATATTTCACATTTGTATGTTTAGCAGCATCGATACTTTTTAACCTAAAATGTCGATGAAATAAAATTTGAAATGTGTTTAAGGTTTCAGGTCCCTTTAGGACTATTTTTACCAACCAGCCGGTACCAACCACAGTAATGGAGCTTAAAGAGACAAGAAATTCTAAATTACACAACCACGTCACGTCAAACGTGGATTATGTTCAAGCATTTAAAGCGAAAAGTGATCGAAAAGGAAAAATATAATAAATAAAATACAACACACACAATCTGTAACTCGCTTCCTTAAATCTGCCACAACAACCGTTTCAACAGTTAAAATGAACCACAGCCACATGGAAGTTAACGCCAAGATAACAACGAAATAACAAAATAATGGAAAGTATTTAAGGATCACGTTTTGGGACGTGACAAAAAGTGAAGTTAAGATAAGCGTACTAGCCTACTACACACAGCGTTAACACGGTCGCCTCGAGTTTACCAGCATACTGCGTAGTAGAGTAGTACGCGAATAGGGACGTGCCGTTCCCGCCAACTCCATTAAATCGTTAATTTGCTGATCCACACACAACACAAGAGCCATAAGCCAAAGTAATGTCAGTCGAGAGTGAGCGAGAGATATTTCGAACGCTTTACCTCGTCTCCTGAATTTAAACTCGTCTCCATTTCACCCTCGTTGCGTTCCGCGGCCATGTTTCCTCGCCGTCTCTTCCGGAAATGATGGCGCTGCTACGGGAGCCGGCGAGGTAACAAAGACACAAACGAAACGCGTTCCCATTTCTCAAGAAAGACTTCGTGTGGCGTCGAGAACATGAGACAGACCCCATGAGAATTTCCCTAAAATTACTCCATGATTCGACTCTGCAAAATACGTTTAGTTTTACAGTATTCATCAGACATTCTTATATGTCCCAATTATAAGGAGATTCTTCCTGGAACAACTTGAACTTGGTCTTGTTCAGGGTGTTTAATACTGTTAACAAAACAGAACTCATGTTCACAGCTGTCTGGATGGATGGATGGATGGATAGATAGATAGATAGATGTACAGACAGAGTGAGAGAGTATTTGGATGTAGATGGATGGTTGGGTGGGTGACTCGAGGAATGGGTAGACGGATGGATGTGAAGACAGAATGTGAGAGGGCAGGAAGGTACGTAGGTAGGTTGATTTATTTATTTATTGTTTGATTGATTGAGAGTGAGAGAGTAGTTGCATGTAGATGGATGGTTGGGTGGGCGGGTGGCTCGAGGAATGGGTGGACGGCTGGACAGACAGAATGAGAAAGTAGTTAGGTAGGTAGGTGGATGGATGGATGGATGGATGGATGGATAGATAGATAGATAGATAGATAGATAGATAGATAGATAGATAGATCTACAGACAGAGTGAGAGAGTATTTGGATGTAGATGGATGGTTGGGTGGGTGGCTCGAGGAATGGGTGGACGGCTGACAGATAGAATGAGAAAGTATAGGTAGATGATGGATGATGGATGGATAGATAAATGATGGATGGATGGATAGATAGATAGATAGATAGATAGATAGATAGATCTACAGACAGAGTGAGAGAGTATTTGGATGTAGATGGATGGTTGGGTGGGTGGCTCGAGGAATGAGTAGACGGATGGATGTAAAGACAGAATGTGAGAGGGTAAGAAGGAAGGTAGGTAGGTTGATTGATTGATTTCAAAGTCAAAGTCAAAGTCAACTTTATTGTCATCTCTGCTATATACTGTACAGATACATAGAGAGACGAGACGACGTGGCTCCAGGTTATTTCCAGTGCAAACAAACAAAGAACTGTAGAACAGAGAATAAATAGGCAGTGGCACGACTAGGCACATGGAATAAACAATAAATAAGTAAAATACTAAAATATACATTAAACAATATACATTTTAAACCAGACAATATACAATATACATTTTAGACTAGACAGGGAAGACAGACATAGAGCTAAACATGTTTGTCAAGTCAGGATGCAGTATTCTTAACAGGTTGAAATTGACATTTACACTGAGTGTGCAAGAGGTAGAGTTATAATAGACAGATACTATATCCGGACTATTTCCAAGTACAATGTTCAGTATATGTGCAATTATTTAAACAGGTGCAAATTGACATTTTACATTGGATGTGCAGGAGGTAGAAGGTTATAATATGACAGATACTATATTCGGCTATTTATGTGTACAATGTCCAGTGTATGTGCAAACATTCGTAAAGCAGCATATAATGTTTGTGCAGCAGTGGCAGCAGTGCAGTGTCATACCAGTAGTTATTGTGCATCAAAGTGACAGTGGTGTGTAAAGTAAGGTGCAGTAAAGTGCAGTGGTGCAACAGAAACAGTTTCTTCACAGTCCAGGTGTGTGTGTGGGGGGAAGTGTGATGGCAGGGAGTGAGTTCAAAAATCTGATGGCTTGTGGGAAGAAGCTATCACGCATCCTGGAGGATCGAGACCTGATGCTGCGAAAGCGTCTGCCAGATGGAAGGAGTGTGAACAGTCTGTGTGAAGGGTGTGAGGGGTCGAGCACGATGCAGGAGGCCCTTCTGATGCAGCGCTTGTAGAAGATTTATTGTTTGATTGATTGATTGATTGATTGAGAGTGAGAGAGTAGTTGTATTGTAGATGGATGGTTGGGTGGGTGGCTTGAGGAATGGGTGGACGGCTGGACAGACAGAATGAGAAAGTAGTTAGGTAGGTGGATGGATGGATGGATGGATAGATAGATAGATAGATAGATAGATAGATAGATAGATGTACTGAGTGAGAGAACAGTTAAGTAGGTGGATTATGCTTACAGTATATATCAGGCATTTTGTACCAGTTACAGTGAGAGTCTATCTAAATGGATGGATGGTTAAATAGATGACTGGATGGATGGATGGATTGATCATTTATAATTTACATTTCACATTTAAAAGTTAGGAAGAGGGTTATCAGAGGGTCAGCAGTTCAAGTCTCGGATCAGTAAAGGTACCACTAAAGTACTCATGAGCAAGGTACAATCCCTAAGCACTGTTCCCCAGATGCTGCTAAAAAGCTGCCCACTGCTCACTCACAGATGGGTCAAAAGCATAGGTCACATTTGCTTGTGGTGGGATATGCTGTGGTGTGTTCAAAATGACAAATAATCATCACTCTCTTAAAAACTAAGCATGTGGCAAATAAAGAATCCTGAATCTTGTAAACACTACCATATTAGAATACTCACGCAAATATGACAATTTGCTCTACACCTATGTCTTGTAGATTATAGTCATATCTGCCTGGTATATGTACCACCCTGTTGTTTTATATACAGTATATATCTTATGTCCTTGTCCCTATTTTATAACAACAGAACCATTCAATAAAAATCTTTCCTGTGCTAAAGAAACTTTAACTCGTGCGAACTAGCAAAATTATCCTCACAATGACTAAAGTTAATCTCTGCTATTCCAGTGAGGAAGTCTGATCATATAATTGTAAATTCCCAGTGCAGGGGGTATGTGGTAGTTAATTATGAACTGAGGAATTGGTCGGATGGTCTGATGTCTGCAGGCTACAAGCCCGGTTGGTACAGGACCAGAACGCTGTGGAGCTGTTTGCCAGATGGCAGCAGTGTGTAGAGGTCTTGGTTGGCATGTGTGAGTGTGGACGGTGCTGCATTCTGTCCTCTCACAATGCTTCTGTCACAGCTGAGCTCAAACGATGACCTAGAACCACTTCACAAGCCCCTGCAGGGCTCTGGGGCCGGGTTTTGCCAAAACAAACAGACGTAAAAACAGATTTGCCCGCTCGGCTACTAGGGGTGTAACGATACATTGCTCTACATCAATACAGTGGTTCAACGATCAACAAGCCCATAACATCTATCCAAAGTGAAAGCATCAATCAGACGTGGGGAAGTTTAACGGTAAAGGGAGCTGCCATTGAGATCGGAAGGTCGCCGGTTCAAGTCCCGGACCAGTCAAGGTACCACTGAGGTACTCATGAGAAAGGCACCGTCCCCAAGCACTGCTGCCCGGGTGTTGCCAATTAGACTTGTTAATGTAAAGCATGTTGAGCTGCATCTTTATGTATGAAAAGATAATATTATTATTATTTGTGTGACTTTTATAACACTTTGTAACGAACACTTACAGTTTGCATATTGTATTTTGCTCCTGTTGTGGTCATTTGATCACACACATTTAATACCACACACAATTTATGTTCAAAACTTGCTCTCTAATGTCAGTCATGTTTCTAAAAGTGAACAGATGATCACACTGCCTCCACACTGCTTTTGCTGAGTCACCAACAGCTTGTGCTGATGATCCGACAATTGCTCCAAACTCCTACTTCTCACATTATTATCAGCCCTCGTGCTGCACACAACCACGATCAGATCGACAAACAAGACACAAACATGCCGTTTAATCAACAGTTTGAAGAAGTGGGCTACTAGAGCTTTGCTGAAGATGCTTTAGATGTGTATGTTTTAATGATGTTTTTGCGGATTTATGTAGAAAAACCTCATAAAATGATCTGATTATGATGTACTAACTAGTACATGATTATTTAAAAAGCTTTTATACACTGGGGCCGCACTGTGAGGAGTTTGCATGCTCTCCCTGTGTTCGCGTGGTTTTTCTCAGAGTGGGAGTGTGATAGTGTGAGTGTGTGCGCCCTGTGGTGTGTTGGCGTCTTCCCAGGGCCGGTCGCTTAATTTTATTATATATCTTTTTTCCTTTTATTTTATCCAATAATTTATTTTAATAAACTATTTTCATTCCATTGCACTAAAGCCTTATTGCTCCGTATATGAAAATGTTCTATATACATAAACACGCCTTGCCTTGTCTTACTACACATACACCAACTAGCCCTGTGCTGGCTGTAAAATGAAATAATGCTTTCTAAATATGTACTTAACATATTGGTCAGTTGTAGATAGAAGATAAAACAGCTCGGAGGAAGGAGAAGCGGCTCATTACTCTACACATTCCTCCCACTTTACTGATCCTCATAATCTCTGCCTCGGGTGTAGAAACGGCAAGTTTAAAATGTGAGTCCACAGATCAGCAGCAAGTCAATTTTTACAGGCTGTTATTCAATATAGTCTGTATTATGCACCAGCGCTTTATCTCCTCTGCGTTCCCCTGAGCGGCTTGTTAAAACATCAGTGTGACATAATCATTACATCATGAGAAGAATCTTTCCTCGGGGGAGCAGCAGGACTGGAGAAACATCAAGAAATAAGACCCAAAATAAAAATTCAGCAATAGTCCAGACAACACTGACATCTACTGGACCTCTGGGATACTGTAATATCTAATTCTCCTTACGGCTGAACCAAAAACCTGGTGTGTTTAAATATCCTTAAAACTGCAATGATAATTAACATTTTAAAATATATATCATGTATATATAATTATGTCATTGTACATATATCATGTTATAATTAATTTCTAAAACATCATGGCTTATTCTTTGCCATTGCCACAAGGACATTTTAACAGTGTCTGTATGGCGTTATACTACACCCTAAACATAACATAGTTGATTTACTTATTTTTCTATGCAAAAACACTTAAAAGTCAGGGATTATTTGTCATTGTGAACACAGCATTGCACACAGCGCACCACAACCAAATGTGTCATCTGCATTTGACCCATTCGTGAAGGAGCAGTGTGCAGCTGACATAGGCAGCGCCCAGGGAGCAGTGCTTGGGGACGGTACCTTGCTCAAGAAGACCTCAGTGGTACCTTTTACCGGTCCGGGATTAAAACCGGCGCCCCCTCTCTTCCTGCTACCCGTCTGTCACAGTTCACTCCTGCCACTCTTCTCCACCAGCTCCACCTTACCTGCACTCTCCCCTTCACCCCTCTTCTGCACTCTCCATTACTCTGAACCGTTCACCCCAAGTATTTAAACTCCTTCACTTTTGCTAACTCTACATCCCGCATCCTCATCACTCCACTGTCGTCTCTCTCACTCACGCACATGGATTCTGTCTTCGTCCTACTGACCCTCATTTTTCTCCTCTGAAGATCATGTCTCCACCTGTACAGGATCTCCTCTGCTTGCTCTCCATACCCTCAACAGTATTACCTCAAATGAATAGACAACCTTCTTAATGTCAATCAGGAAAAATTACTAAAAATAAATGATATTGAAATAACAAGAAGAAAATGTCGTTCCATGTTTATTGACTTCAGCATATTTTTCATATATTTATATATGTCCTAGATTTACCGCTTTATCAGTGGGAAAATGTAACAAAATGACGTGATCTTGAGAAAACATCTTTTCATTATGTGGGGCTCATAAGAAAAACAGCTAATTTAAGGGAATTATTTATCCAAATCCACTGCACACATTCTTTACTTCTGCTTCATTCATATCATGACTTTTCTCATTTTGTGTTCTGTAAAGGTAAACTTTGTAAATAACTACTGCATATCCTGCACTCTCTTTAAAATGCATACACTGCAAAAATGCATTTTTAAAAATAAGAAAAAATGTACTATTTTTAGGAAAAAAATATTTATTTCAAGCAAAATTATCTGCCAGTGCAGCAAGAAAATTGCACTTGCTAAGACTTCTTAAAACAAGATAAATTTTCTTGAAACAAGTCAAATAATCTAAACAATACTCAGTCTTACCAAGAAAATAAATCCAAAAAATGGCATAACAAGATTAAAATGCTGAATTCAATTCAATTAAGTCAATTACACTTGTAGGGATTTTATTTTTTGCAGTGTATTCTTCTTTTCCACTTTTACAGCAATATTAATATTTTTATATTTCTGTTTATATTAATATCTTAAACACACATTTGATTTTTTTTTTTTAATCTTGGTAGCAAAAAAAGCTAGCAAAACTAAGTTGAGACTGAAACCAGACCAATACACTTTTTACACCTGTATAATATTTGACTAAGTATAAACTGTAGATATAACTACAAGAACAAGAATCAAGAACAAAGTAACAACAGAAAGGTGAGGCCCGTGCTCCCAGTCGTAGCCGTTGGGTGAGTGGAGGAGAACCTCCCCGAGTAAACCGGAACAAGCGGAGTCCTCAAGCTTGAAGACTCGGGAGGCGAACTAACAATGGCCCAGACTCTGTAGCCTCTAAGGCAGTCTGGCCAGCTGGGGGAAGCACACTGGGAGTCACAAGCCTGGGGAGAAAACACAAGAGACAGGAGTGAGAGTGAGGAGACCCAATGGGTAATCCAAAAGGGGGACTCAAAACCAAACCAAAAGCAGACAGGTCCAGTGTCCAAAACAAAAGGGCAGAGCAGGAAGGGTCCAAAGCCCAAAGGAAGGGAAGAGCAGGAAGGGTCCAAGTTCTAAACGAAGACCAGCACGACAGGAACAACCACACATGTTATGAGGGAGACAGACTCAGAGACACACAGGTTAAACTGACTTAAATAAGGCCACAGAACTCAACAAGTGCTTGCACCAATCCCAAAATCAAGGCAGAACGAGACACAGCTGAACTCAATGATAAGCGCGGGGGTGTTCTAAACAGACACTGACCTATTAGGTAGGGAACACGCAGTGCAAACAACATACCAGGAAGTAGGGTGCGCGCTAAACAGAGAGTGAACTACTCAGAAGGGCACGCATGTAGACACAGAACCCAGCAGTGAGGAGCAAGCTAACACAGAAGACTAAGGCTAACCCGAGGAGACATGAGGAGCACACACACCCACACACACCACAGACACACCACCCAAAGTGAACCCAGAAGGCAGGAAACAAACAAACAGACGCTTATCTTGGGTTCACGGTGGCACGGTCCCGTCCAAGTCGGGCGGGACCGTGACAGTTAGTGTGTGGTGGAAAGACTTCTTTATCTATCTGGTATCTATCTGGATACAGTATAAAATTATTTGATAACAAATAATGCATTTGTTAAACATTTCTATTTTCTGATTGATTGGTTTCTGGCATAAATGTTACAAATATTTTCTGATCAATTGCAAATGAAGAAATCCTTAAGTTTTGGGTAATTTTGAGCCGATTAAGTCTCTTTTGGGTCTATAAAATGAGCTGCTTTTCGACTTTCTGGAAGAGAACCAGGTTTTTGCATATGATGGCGTTCCATATGAGATTCGTGAGCGTTAACGTGTGCGTTTACTTTGCAAATAATGTAATTAATGCGTATTTACGCAGTTACTCAGGTTTTGTGCACAGATTTACTTAGAAATAATTTCACATACAGAGGAATGAATATAATGACGGGTAAGTTGAAAGTCTTGTGATTCTGACGGTATGTGGGCCGTCAGAGGCATTCAGAATTTTAATGAATTAGATGCCATTTCCTGCATTCTGGTGTATTTTTAACAGGTTGTTAAACACCTAATTTTACCTACAAAAGTGACTTAATTCAATGACTATTTTAGAGACAGATTCAACAATTCAACAAGTACTAATTCACCTAGTCCATATATTCATCAGCCTGTATTTAAACCCACTGCTATGCCTAAGATAATGAAATTAATGTGACACAATTCATCACCAACAATGACTTTATGGGCGCATTTTACTTTTTATTTTGTGTAAACTGTCTTGTGGGGAAATTTTGACTTACTTTCCGCTTCTTTGTAAAGAATTTTCTTATGTCCATTGTGTCTGGGGAGGGAGCAAATGTTGCAAACAATTGTTCATCAACCAAGAATACCCTAGGTTTACTGTTTAAATAGCCTAAATAAGGCAAAGCTTACTCCTAATATTTTATTGTTTAGTTGAACATTCATTTAACGTGGCCTTTCCAAACTTTTATTTCTGTGCACAATGGGGCTTGACGTTACCTGCTCCAGTTTCGAGCAGCCTGACTGTGCACTGACGATTCACTTCACTAGCATGCGGTGAGTTGGAGGTAAACCTGGAGGGTCATAGCTTATTCTGAGAAAAAAGTCAGAATTCTGACTTTAATCTCACAATTCTGACTTTAATCTCACAATTCTGATATTTTTCCTCACAATTCTGACTTTAATCTCACAATTCTGACTTTAATCTCACAATTCTGACTTTTTTCTTTTGAGATTAATTGTGAGATTAAAGTCAGAATTGTGAGAAAAAAGTCAGAATTGTGAGATTAAAGTCAGAATTCTGACTTTATTCTCAGAATAAGCTCTAACCTTTTTTTCCTTTAGTGGCCCTAATCCTCTTCCGTAAGATTGAATGGCGGCGACGCCCATGCTGAAGTATTAAAACACTGATTAATAAACAACGCAAAATGCCAGCGTTGGTCTCAAAGAGTTTTAATAGTAATATTCTCAGAGTTGTGGTCTCGGCTGGTCTCCAAATAAAATCACGAGTGCTCTTTGTCCGAGTCCATGACAAGACCGAGTACAAATACGACCGAGTCCGAGACAAGACCGAGACTTTTAAAAACGAGAGTCGAGACTGGGCTTAGCACCAACCACCAAAGCAAATTTCTTATGTGACAATGTATGTGGCAATAAACTTAATTCTGATTCTGATGACCAGACAAAATCATAAATATTTTGAAGAAATAAAACTTGGAATATGTTTTTAGCCTTATTAAAATAATATGAGT
Organism: Distichodus sexfasciatus; assembly: GCA_032718565.1. NCBI lineage: Eukaryota > Metazoa > Chordata > Actinopteri > Characiformes > Distichodontidae > Distichodus > Distichodus sexfasciatus. Next base: position 13,502 of record JAVGVS010001816.1, read on the forward strand.
CACTTTATCATCACCCCAATTTTTTTCCTGGTTTAATATTAATGAGCTGTCAAGGTCTGTTTCTGTTCTTTTTCTTCCTAGGCCTCTGAATGTGATTAACTCTAATTATCCCACTTAGCCTCCATCTCAAACCAATCATGATTCTACCAGCCATTACAGAATTTGCTCTAGTAGAATCTATCACACTGTCCAATAATTAACCATGATTGAGGCATTTTTCAGCCACATCATCTGCTCTCTAATCATCCTCATCGTGGTCATTTTGGTCGTCGTGGTGACTGGAGGAGAGATCACGGATTTAACACACATCTTCCAAACATGCTAGTCTAGCGTGCTATCCATCAGGCTAATTAAAGGAGCAGGCCTCTGACTGAGAGACTACTGCCACGCTGTTCTTCCACAGCGCTTTAAGGAGACGTGACAGTTATTTCATGCTACTGGAATTTATTTCATGCCAGTAAATTTGCCTTTCGGAGGCATTACAGTAAGCTGGGCAAACTACGTTTCATTAGTTCAGAATAACGGCACTAATGACTCAGAACGCAACCTTAAATCCACTTATGGTGAAACCTGCTACCTAGCAGATCTGTGCAAGTGCAGTCCCACAATCTTGCGCTAATAAATCCATGCTGCCTTGATGTTGAGACTTTGGTTGACAGTAAGTAAAATATTTGAAATTTGTATTTATTGCGTCTGGGGTGGCACAGTGGCGCAGTGGTTAGTGCTGCCACCTCACAGCGAGACGGTCCTGGGTTTGAGCCTCGGGGACGACCGTAGGGCCCTTCTGTGTGGAGTTTGCATGCTCTCCCTGTGTTCGCATGGGTTTCCAAAAGTATGCAATATAGGTTAACTGGTGACTCTAAGTTGGCTATGTAAGGTGTGAGTGTGTGCGTGATTGTGTGAGGGTGTGTGCCCTGGTGCCCATGCGGGGTTGGTCCCATACTTGCGCACGTAAATTCACAGGATAGGCTCCGGCCCCCCCGCGACCTCAGTTGGGATTGAGCGGTTCGGAAAATGAATGAATGAATTAATAGCATATTATACAGTAGTAAAAATGTGGGAAATGGTTTGCACAAACATGTATGCAATAAAATGTGTTTAAGAGCGTTCTTTAGCACTTGTACAGTAGATTGTGTAGTGGAACACTCCACTTTTTTTGAAAATAGGCTCATTTTCCAACTCCCCCAGAGTTATATAGATGTGTTTTACCGTTTTTGAATCCATTCAGCCGATCGCCGGGTCTGGCGGTAGCACTTTTAGCATAGCTTAGCATAAATCATTGAATCCGATTAGACCATTAGCGTCTCACTATAAACTGACTAAAGAGTTTCGATATTTTTCATATCTAAAACTTGACTCTTCTGTAGTTGCATCGTGTTCTAAGACTGGCGGAAAATGAAAAGTTGCGATTTTATAGGCCGATATGGCTAGGAACTATACTCTCATT
>JAVGVS010001817.1:0-14946 GCA_032718565.1 Distichodus sexfasciatus
TGGAGGAGGAGGAAGAAGGAGATGAATAAGAAAAATAAGAAGAAGAAGATGAAGAAGAAGAAGAAACTGGAGCAAAAGAGAAGAAGAAGAAGGAGGAGAAGAAGAAGAAGAAGAAGAAAGCAAGGCAGGAGAGCTTGGCCTTACAGCGATTCCTCGATCCGAGTTTGTAGCCTCACGTTATAGTGAACAGGAAGTTCGTTTTTTTAACCATTCATTCATTCATTCGTTTTCCGAACCGCCTTTATCCCAACTGGGGTCGCGGGGGGACCGGAGCCTATCCCGGGAACTTACGGGCGCAAGGCGGGGACCAACCCTGGGCAGGCGCCAACACACCGCAGGGCGCCCACACTCACACAATCACACGCGCATCCACACATTACAGGGCCAATTTAGAGTCACCAATTAACCTACATTACATGCCTTTGGACTGCGGGAGGAAACCGGAGCACCCGGACAGCATGCAGACTCCACACAGAAAGACCCTGCGGTCATCCCCGGGGTTGGAACCCAGGACCTTCTCGCCGTGAGGCGGCAGCTCTAACCACTGCGCCACCGTGCCGCCCGTTTTTTTTTTTTACCATTTAAGTGTAAAATGGCTGAATCCTCAATTTATATTCGTCACGGCACCGAAGCCTTTACCGTTATCAAAGTTCAACGGTGAGTGTTTATTTATTGCGTCTCGCCGATAAATAGCCGGAAGCCCTTGTCAGAAATCTGATCTATTTGAGGAGAATGCCAGGCTTTTAGCGGCATTTCGCTACTGGAGCGGGGCGCTCTTTGCGGGACAATGGAATAAGGAAAAAACAGCAGCACTTACGGCTTTAGGCGTCACGTAACCTCCCGTGGTGATGGCCATGCTTGAGGAGAGCTCGAACAGGTCGTTAAGGCCACTGCTGCTCAGGGTCGCCGGGGTGGGAGACGGCGCGAACGTGTTGGGCACGGAAGACGGAATGAAGTTCTGGCCGACCTGAAATGCAACCGTGCGCACAAGCAAATCAATGGTTTCCAACAGCTGAGAGCAGCCGACAGCTAGGCGTACCGTTCAAAGACGTATTGATCTTTGACCTTTTCAAATCGCAGCGGCCCGGCCAAAAACATTTCCAGGCCACGTCCGGCACGGCATAATATGACAATCCATAAACGTAAACGGCATGACATCTTATCAGATATGGATCGGAGGCCGTTTCGGACTCAGCCCTGGTCATAACGTCTACAGCACTGTGCAAAAGTCGTTCATATTTACGTTTTAAAGGTCTTGAAGTCCAGTCATTACAGGGGTCCACGTTACTATCGGAATCGGATGATATTGCTTTATAAAAAATAAATAAATAAATAACCGGTATCGGACCGGTGCTTAGATTTGCCTGAAATTTTAGGCCGATATTTTACGACGCGTCGGAAAAAGTGCCAGGCACGTCCAAAGTCTGAGGTGAAATTTTATACGGCTCGCGCCTTCCGTCTTAAAACGTATGCCGTTATATTTTCTGCCAAAAATCTGAGCACGCAGTGGAACGTCTGCAAGTAAAATCTCGTCTTTACGCACCCTAACTTTTAATTAAAGTGGGTGTTTGGGCATGGGCCGCGTCCCGATCCGCGTACTGCCGCGCTTAATAGTAGGTAATAGTAGGTAAGGCGCTCTTATCCTACTTTTCTATGCGGTAGTATGCATCTCAGGAAATAGCCGGGGTTGTAGCTTAACGGCTCTCTACCCACTAGGTAGTGCGTTCCCACATGCGCCCTATTTGTCTTGGTACGCCACACAGGGAGGGAAGTGACTTCTTCTTAAAATGTTGTGTACTACGCTGGAAATGCTTTCACGCTCGCTTGATTTGGCGCTGCGTTCGAAATGTCCGTTACTTTTGAGCGCGCAAATTTCTGAGCGTGCAATGGAAATTCGGCGCCTAACTCTGCCTTCCTCGTTTGTCGGCGGATACGCGCACGGAAAATATCATTTCCTTATCGCGCGTCCCTCGCGTTTACATATGCTTGCGCGCTGTAATAAATCGCTGTATGCCACGCGAGGGGCGGCGCGAGACTTTTGCACAGACCTGTACGTCTACAAAGCATTCAAAATGTTATCGCTCGCAAATGACAAGACGCACCCAAGCGAACCAAGCCAATAAATGTTACATTTAAAATACATAAAAAGTTAGCGTGCTAATAATAATCAAAACACATCTAACAAAATTACATCAGTGGTGTATAGTAATTACGTAAAATACGTTTGTGTTTCTGTGTCTATTACATTAGTAACTTTGAGCCAGAACTATAACCAAAACTGACTCTAGTTGTTAGAAAGAAGTGAACTTTTTTATTTTATCTTTACATTTTGCATCCCTTTTTATCAGGGAACTGACATACGTGTGATATACTCTGGTGCTGCTTATAAAGGACGCACCGATCCGATTCGTGGATCAGATATCGGTCCGATAACGACTCAAACAGCTGGATCGGGTATGGGTGTCATTGGGCCGATCCGTTTTTCCTCGTTTAAACCTACAATTTCATTTAACAGATCGGCTCCACAGGTCGGCCCAACGCCACCGATACCCGATCCAGCTGTTTGAGTCATTATCGGACCGATATCTGATCCACGTATCGGATCGGAGCCTCCCTAATAAGACACTTCAATTTGATCGACTCTTGAATCTTTACTCTTACTAGAGTATGGATTTCAGCGACTCCATACACCACTGATTTCGAATAACCAAAAAAGAAAGAAATTGAGAAACACATGATTTAAAAAGATGCTTGTAAAATAAAAAAAATCACCACAGGACAGTTGTGCATGCAAATCAAACCGAACACCCAAGCAAACACTCACACCAGCCTACATCTAGGAAGCGCCGACGAATCGGCAGACGGAGCCCGTGATTTGGAACCCTTTAGCATTGCCAACATGCAGCTAAACAGACAGACGGACGGACGGACGGACAGACAGGCAAGCTACAGACGGACGGATGGACGGACGGACGCACGGATTAGCTCACTTACTGCAGGGCTTCCCCCGACACCTCCTCCCAGGTCTCCCCCGAGCTACAACAGAAGAGAAGACCCATATCCAGACCCGTGAATAACAGAAACTTGCACAAAAAACGTGGCATTCCAGTCCCGGCCCAAACGCAGGACTAAACATCCCACATGAACCAGCAAAGAAAACAGTGGAAACAGTCGATGGTTTTATTCACTTTTCTCTTCAAACAGAGGGACGGAAATGTTCGGGTGTCGTTCCCTACGGGTAGAGGAGGCGATATTTAGCTTTTTTTTACGATAAAAGTCGATATCCGAGTTTAGTACGCCGATATTCAGGCATCTCTGCGGACAGCCCAGTTTTGCTGCGGTACACGTGATCCATGTTGCCGCCTATGCGGGACCCCGGCCAGACGTTTTGCACTCTCCTTTAGATTAGTTGCACTCTCCTTTTTCTATTGTTGTTCACAATTTTATCTTCCCTCAGGAATAGTTTGTAACTTGAAAACTTTGTTTTGTTTACAAATGATTAGTCAAGTTCAAATGTTATACATTTATTTACTGTTTAGACATTTACAGTTTTATTTATGTTTATATTTATGTTTAGTCAGTGTTAAATAAATGTTACGTTGAGAAATGTATCGTCGTGTATCCTTTGTTATTATTAGTAGGGCTGGGTATCGTTGCTGATTTCCTGAATCGATTCGATTCTGACTCACAAGGTCATGATCCGATTCAATTCTCGATTCGATTCGATATCGATTCATTTAGAGATTTCTTTGCGTCAGTACTAGTTTTGCTCGGTTCTAAAATTAGGCCAGACGGTGATTTGAGCAGCGCAGCTTCAGCCATGGCTCTATTTGGTTTCGGTTTCGCCGGTCTCACGTTTTTATAGCTCTCCTTGTGCGGTCGCAAGAGGTAGCGCCTAGCCGCAGGAAAAGATCCATCCGCGAATTCTTGGATCGATATCGTATTTTTCGAACGAGAATCGATATTGATCGGTGAATCGATTTTTTGAACCCAGCCCTAATTATTAGTGTGATATTTTACTACACAAACAGAGGGGAAATGTCTAATTGTTGGCCAAAAAAATATCGGCAGCATATATCGGCCATCGGCTGACCCTGACTTCTAAATATCGGCATCGGCTTTAGAAAAACCCGTATCGGTCGACCTCTACGCGCCGAAATTCTCTGTACAGGCTCGATTTATAGTGAACCACATAGCATTTCTCAGTTGTGAGTCCATAAAAAGAGGAAGGTCGAGTCCGAGGACTGTGCCGCCCCCCGCTGCTGAAAAGCGTAGGGGGGGGGCGGCTTCCACTTGACCTGCCTCGGCAGGACGCCGGCATCTCGGCCTGCTGTGAGGAGCGAAGCTGGGAGGGAGGGGGGTTGCTGCTGGTTGCTGCTCGCTGTATTACAGCTCGTTTTGGCTGCCGGCCTCCGTAATGGACTGTTAGGTGCGAGGTTAGAGACATTGTGGACGGAGTTCAAAAATTTCGCTTCGTTTTGGGGGTGGGGGAGGGAGTAAGATGAGACGTTTGAGGTAGGACTGGGTTAAAAAAAAAAATCGATTCACCGATCAATATTGATTCTTGTTCGAAAAATACGATATCGATTCAAAAATTTGTGGATCGATCTTTTCCTGCGGCTTTGGTTTTAAAACAAGTTATTTTATAACCGAGCAAAACTAGTATTGACGCAAAGAAATCTCGAAATAAATCGATATCGAATCGAGAATTGAATCGGATCAGGACCTTGTGAATCGGAATCGAATCGATTCAGGAAATCGGCAACGATACCCAGCCCTAGTTTGAGGTGAAAGTGTATGAACAAAGTAAATATTGATTTTGCCCGATATTTTATGACGCGTTTATTGTACGTGGGGAAAGGAAGCGCTTGTGCCAGGTGCGTCCAAAGTCCGAGGTGGGATTTTCGACGGGCCACGCCTTCCGTCTTAAAATGGAGTTATTTTGTGGCGAAATTCTGAGCGCGCGGTGTAACGTCCCTGACCAAAATCTCTTGCCTTTACGAGCTCGACTAAACATTTTTAACTAGCTAAAGTGCACGTTTGCCTCACTTAGCAAATGTGAGCTTGCACGTGGGGTGTGTCCCGACTCGCGTACTGCCGCACTTAATAGTATAGCAGGTAAGGTGCTCTTACCATAGTATTCTATGTGGAAGTATGCATCTCAGGAAATAGCCATGGCTGTAGCTTAACGGCTATCTACGTCCTAGGTAGTGCACATGGCGTGTCACACGAGTCCTATTTGACGTGGTTCACCACATAGGGCGAGGAGTGACTTTTTCTTAAAATGTTGTGCACTATGCCGGAAACGTTCCGCCCTCGCTCCACTTTGCTTTCACTCTGGCTCAAATGTCAGAACGACGGCGTCATTTTGCGGCAAAATTCTGAGCGCGCAGTGGAACACAGTGTAAGCGCTCGACTCCACTCCACCTGCCTGCACTCGCACTTCAAACAAAGCTCCAGAGGTATGACAGGCTCGTCTGCGCCGCGATATGTGCCGTCTGGACCGAGCCGTCTGCGTATGTAATTAGCGTGTCGGCGGGAGACCGTCTCTGCATGGAGCTTGGCGCGAGTGACGCCAGAAGAGTGTGCCGGTGCCACCTCCATAAATCCAATTAATCTCCGGAGGCGCGTGACGAGAGCGGCGCGGCGTGGCGTAGCGCTCCGGGGAGGCCTCGGAAACGGATTTGTGTTTGCGAGGAGAGTTTTTCTCACCTTACTGGAGAAAATGGACTTTCTCAGTTGCTCTATGTCTATTTAGCACCTACGATCTATGACGTAGGGAATATCTCAAGCAAGACGCGAAAAACGAATTCTAAATTTTTTATTCTTTTATTTTGTAATTCTTTTTAAATGGATGTCATGCCCATTGTTGAGTTTGGGACGATGTGTTTTAACAAGTAGTTCAATACGTTTTCCAAGTGTTTCAATTCATTTTTTATTTTAAAACCAACTAAATATTTGCCAAAATATATGTCAAAGTGAGTGAAAGTGAGATTTTTTGCCATTGTGAACACAGCACAGCACGCAGTGCACCACAACGAAATGTGACCTCTGCATTTGACCCACCCGTGAAAGAGCAGTGGGCAGCTAACGAGGGAGTGGAGCCCGTGGAGCAGCGCTTGGGGACGGTACCTTGCTCACGAGTACCTTCAGTGCTAACTTTACCGGTCCTGGATTCGAACCTGCGACCTTCGAACCCTACCGTTACGTCACGACTGCCCCTGTGAGTGCCAACAAGGCTTCAGCGTTGATTGACTGCTACTCGTGTGACGGTTGTGGGCGGGACATTAAAGGAAGCGGCGAGTCGAGAGCAAACGGCACAGAGAGAAGAGACGGCAGTGGGGCCGCAGTAGCTGCACCTTGTAACGACTTAATATCGGAATAGCGGTGGTCACAATTTAACACCGATACCGACATTCGGCAAAATGCCTAATATCGGCCCCCGATAATCGGTCGACCCTTAGTATTTTTAGCACCCAATTACACATTAAAATCTACAAATGAATGCGTTCAGTTACAATAGCGATTTACTTCACAGTTATCAACCATCTGTTCACAATAAACTACTTTTTTTGGTTTAAATGAACCTCCTCGCACCCTGACAAAAATATGATCGCCACATCTGACCACTCCAACTTAAGTAAATGTGACCCTCCACGGCAAAACCAGTTGCTTGTGGGAAATTTCCCAAATTGAGTTATGGTGTTCTCATTAAAGGGCATAAATCAAGCTTCAAAACGATACCTATATGGAATGTATGGGACGACATATGACTGAGATATCAACGTTCAAAGGAGTCGGGTTTCTCCTGTCACGCCAAGTGAGAAACGGAGAAATCTGCCTTTGAAGTTGACTATCGCCGTAGCGCTCACAGACGCTCGGTGCGGTCGCGGCTACGTTTGCATTTACGGTAGCCTACGCTGCGTTCACGGCCACACGGATAGCCTACCTGCGTTAGGTTAACTGAACTCGGGAGACGGAGATGGATTCCGGAGAAATATCTTCACGCTAGTCAAGCAGTGGATTTACCGTAAATATTGAAGTAGAGCGGTCAAAACAGAAACTTTTAACATTCTGCTGGAATTGAATTGCTCACCTCAAGAAAGTCCCGTTTTTAGGACGGAAAGGGTACGTTTTTCAGCGACATTGATTCCCAACAGTACAGTATAGACCTTCCACTGTTTCAAAACACTAAAAACCAAAAATCCCAATTTTTACCCCACGCAACGTAAACGCTCGTTTTTCTCGGAAACCTCCGTTGCGACAAGCGACTGGTTTTGCCGTGGAGGGTCACATATTTGTTATATATGAAAAACAAAACTCAGCCGCCCTTTCAAATCCTTACGCTCCAGCCACCAAAACATTATTAGCCTCCACTCCGGTCAGACGCCCCTCATTAAAATTTGACAGATTCTAATCGCACGCTCTAATGGCTTATTGTGGGCTGCTTTGGACCAGTAAAAGGCCTTTATTCTCTCTCTCTCTGTGAACTCTAAATGAGAGAGGAGCAACACTTGGACCGCTAATCTGTTCGAAGGGGCAGCTATTCTACGCAACAAGGCTTTTAATGAGTGCCGCCTTAATCGCGAACGCAGCTTTCCCCCCCCCCGCCGAATTAGGCCGGATATCAACCCTACGCGGAGTGAATGAACTGCTGCTTATCGGTCACAGGTCCTCATTCGGGGCTCCGGGCGTGGTGATATTCACGTCTGAACGAGCAGAGTCTGTTGCCGATTCGCGCAGCGCATCGACGACGTCAAACCTCGGGCTGATTTCATTTTGGGCTGCGTCAGGACGAGCGCAACGCGCACACACACACGCGCACACACACAAAATAAGCCGGTGCCCGTACAACGATCGAAAGGCCCCAGGCAGCTTACGAGTGCCTTATTGTGGTGTTGCAGCACAAAAGAGCAATACCTCCAAAGGGCCAAAAGAGGATTATGGGAGTGTGTGCAGCGTGTGAAAGAGAGAGAGAGTAAAGATTCTTTAGTACTGGTTCGGCAAACTGACTCAAAGCTTTTCACGTTTTTGGGGGCTGAATGATGCACAGAAAGTCACTAAAAATAAGGTAAATTTTGAATTAAAAAGCTTCAAACGAGAAAAATTTGCACGTTTATTATTTTTGTGTCCCGAAGCACAAATTAAAGAAAGATTAGATCAGTTAGAACTCTAAAAAGAAGAGTCGCTGTGCTGTAAAATGATGTGCAAGCACATCGCAGCCCTGGGGGGCAACGTTTTGCTCCGCTTCCTCTCGGGCCGAAGCCCCTGGCAACTCGTGTGAGCGGGGTAACGATATGTAATTTGTCTCAGGTATATTAAAAGGTAGAGGTACAGGATTCGGAAAATTTCACGATTCGATTCCGATTCTTGATCTCCCATTTCGAATCAAAAGCGATTCACGATTGAGGAATGATTCACTACGTTTCCAGATGTTTCGCGTCACTTTTCCCATTTGAATTTGGGTCAAAACTAGGGCTGGGTTCAAAAAAAAAAAAAAAAAAACATTCATCGATCAATATCGATTCTCGTTCGAAAAATACGATATCGATTCGAAAATTCGCGGATCGACCTTTTCCTGCGGCTATGCACTACTTCTCGCGACCGCGCAAGGAGAGCTATAAAAACGTGAGACCGGCGAAACCGAAACCAAACAGAGCCATGGCTGAAGCTGCTCCGCTCAAATCACCGTCTGGCCTAAAGGCCGATGTTTGGCAACACTTCGGTTTTAAAAGAAGTTATTTTATAACCGAGCAAAACTAGTATTGACGCAAAGAAATCTCTAAATAAATCGGTATCGAATCGAGAATTGAATCGGATCAGGACCTTGTGAATCGGAATCTAATCGATTCAGGAAATCAGCAACGATACCCAGCCCTAGTCAAAACAGATTGAGATGTGCGTCCAGTGAGGTGGTCTGAGGTGGTGTATAAGAGCCGCGTCGACTGTCGAGTGAAAAGAGACGAAGATAAGCTTTCGAGTCCCGAATCCCGTGTATTCTTAATGGGAGAAAACGAATGGGTTCCTACGGGGAGGAAAAATAAACGGGAAAAAAAAAGGATGAAAAAGACGAGTGCGGGTCATGACGGTTACAGATACGTTAGATAAGAGGCTCATGCGTCCTTCAAATCACGTCGAATTTGGTGGCGCGGCGGTCGCACAAATCTGAGCTCCACGTTAGTCTATGTGTGGGGACGGACAAACGGACAGAACTCACAAACGAGTGCCAGTACCAAAACGTGTATACAAGCAGCCACGTGTTTCTAGAGAGCGCAGGAGGAGTAGGGGTCCGAAAAAGCGTGTGGACTAAAAACCGGATAACGACACGTGTGACTGCCCTGCGAGAACAACAAACAGCCATAAGAAGCGGCTCACCAGACTATCCAGACCCCCTCCCAGGAGGTCCACGGCGCCCATCTGCATGGAGGAGACCTGCGGCACGTTGACCGGAGGGCCCAGGTCCAGGTTGAGCAGGTCACCCAGGAGGTCGCCCTGAGACGGGATGACCTGGGGCTGCTCGATGGCGGCGGCCGGCCCGGAGCTGACCGGGCTCTCCCCGGTGTCAATGCTGCGGAATCGAGAGTGGGAATTACTGCACACGAACACAACCTCAATCGCTCATTGTTGATCGGTCAAGGGACGGACAATGAAGGTGTTGTCCGTCAAGAACTGCTTTGTGCCCGTCACCTAAAAACAAAGCCTTGCGTTGACCTCCGAATCGGGCAATAAGTGGATTTTAAGGAGGAATGGTGTCTAAAAAGTGGCAATTCTTCATTCGTTAGACGTCTGAAAGTAACCAAAATTGGGGGGTGACCAAGAAGTTGGAGGTTGAAATCCATCTCGACGCCAAGCAGATCTGCCTTAAAACGATCAATAACAAAAAATAACGGAACCGTGTGAATGTCCTTGTGAAGAATCAATTTGAGCTAATTCTCTAACGACCCCCTGCTCCTCTCTACCTGCCGTGCTGGATGGGCAGGTGCTTGCGGTGGATGCCGTGGCTGCCCTCCACGAAGGCGTTGGGCGGCTTGTGGTAGACGGAGGCCAGCGAGCCGATGTGGCAGATGAGCTCGTCCAGCAGCGTCGGCTCGATCAGGTCCGTCTCCTCGGAGATCAGCGGCTTCTCGGACAGCACCACCTCCTTGGCCGTCACCGGGTCGGTGGACAGCAGGCGCCAGTAGATATAGCCGCGGTCGCGCAGGTCCGGGTTGTCGGAGTCCTAGCGGAGGGAGAGCGGGGTTTTAATGGTTTAGCGGTTACGTGAAAATGTGTTTCTGAATCCTGTCTTCCACGCGTTTTAGCCGTTCTCTATTTGAGATCTGGAATGGAGTCTCTCCCCTCCTCTCCGCGGGCTCCATTCCAGGTCTTCCTGATTACCAGGTGAGCTTTACGTGAATTCTAGCTTTATAAATAATCCGTGTCAAAAACTCAAACAAAACATATATGCGATAATCGTATCGGCCGATAATTGCATTTTTTAAGTCGTCGGCATCGAACCGACGCTTAGATTTGCCCGACGTTTTACGATTGCATTTACTTTACGCCGGAAAGGTAGCGCTCGTGCCGAAGGTGTGGTTTTATACGACCCGCGCCTTCTGTCTTGAAATGCATGCCGTTATTTTGTGCCAAACGTCTGATCGCGCAGTGGAACATTTGCGAGTAAAATCTCTCGTCCTTTCGCGCTCAACTCTGCCTCCGTGCACAAAACTGCGTTCGCTTCACATTTAGCGAATGCGAGCTTGCACGTGGGCCGCGTCCCGAGCCGCGTACTGCCGCACTCAATAGTGTGGTAGGTAGGGCGCTCTTATCATACTTTTCTACGTGGTAGTATGCGTCCCAGAAAATAGCCGCGGTTGTGTGTAGCTTAACCGCTGTCTACGCACTAGGTAGTGCACATGGAGTGTCACACGCGCCCTATTTGACTTGGTACACCACATAGGGAGGGAAGTGACGGCCGAAATGCTCCGCCCTCGCTCCACTCTGCTGTTTACACTCGCTTGACTTGGCGCTGCGTTAGAAACAACGTTATTTTTGTGCCAAAATTCATAGATCTCCTCATTGATCGGTTCAAATTTTATTACATACGCGTGTTATGATTCAATATTTTCAGCTTTTGAGGACTTTAACGGCTCAACATCGGCATGAAAAGCCCAGCGTCAAATGTTATTCTGCTTGAGAAGCCTCTGTGGATTTCAGAACTGGCGGTGTGACAGTGTCAGTAACGAGGGTCGACTGGAAAGGGAGATTCTGACAGACAACTGGCCCTGCCGCCGTGTGACCGCGCTGATGAAAGGGTGTGTGACCGCGCTGATGAAGGGGTGCGTGACCGCGCTGATGAAGGGTGCGTGTGATAAGACCGAGGTAATAAAACAAGTTAATTGAAAAGGTGGCCGAGAGCGTCCGGACGTGCTATCGGGTGTCCGTCGCGCTAGAGCGTGGAGTGAATGACGAAAAAGGAGTGAGCAAACGGGAAGATCTCACCTGAGTGGCCAGACTGAGCACTTGCTGTACCAGCTCCTGCGTCTCCGAGGGCTTTTTTAGGAACAGCTTCACGATGGCCGTCAGCAGGGTCAGCTGGACCTAAAGGGACGCAAAGGGGCGGCATTAGGGGTGTGCGATACAACCAAACTCTCATATCCCGATATAAATTATTTCATATATAGCGAAAATGATATATATCACAATATAGTACTTTTTTTTTTGTAAATTCGGTAGAAATTTCTAAACCTGGCACGATACCACTTTTTTAATGTCCGATACGATAGCGATATTGTAAATTTGGGGATCTCCCGCCACAATACAAATCCGATACAGTATCCGAGTCTTTTTTTAAACAGAAAACGTCTGAATACATCACTGAGATTATTCTGTTACGCTTTTGGAAATACTTGACTTAAATACTGTTTTCCTACCTGTTTGCATTTTCCAAAAGCATAGTTACTGACGAATCGCTAACTATGTTAGCAACACCACGTCAGTCGCAAACGCGCGCCACGTCGGTTGCAAACGCGCGCCACGTCGGTCGCAAACGCGCGCCACGTCCGTCGCAAACGCACGCCACGGTTAGTCGCTAACGTACACCATGTTAGTGGCTAACGAACACCATGTTAGCGGCTAACGTACACCATGTTAGCAGACCTGAGTGCTCTCATCGTGGAAGCCCTCCAGGAAGCTCTCCAGGAGCTCATCCGCGTTGTCGATCCTCTCGGCGTACTCGCCCACGATCCAGATCATGGCTGCGCGTGCGTCCGGCTCGTCCAGGGAGTCCAGGTTCTCGCAAAGGGTGGCGATGATGCTCTCATACCTATTACACGGGTGAAGGGAAATCAAAATGAGACTTGCCGACATGTCGGGTGATGGACTCATATTCTAGCAGGGCCGGGCAATTAATCGGAAATATACCAAAACTGATAATCGGAACCTCTTAATCGACGTAATCTTGTCCAAGAATTTGTAGTTATTTTTTGGAATTCTGTTAATACTTTCCCCAGTGTGTGTTCTTTTACTCTCCCCTTAAAAAATGACTACCTCATAGAGCTGGGCAATTCATCGAAAAATCGATCCAACCTTAACAATTAATTATTTTTTAAATTCTTAATAGTTTTCAAACAAAAGAATTGTGTTCATACTTTCCCCATTGTGCGTTCATGTACAATACCCTTTAAAACGTACTCCATGTGTTGATGGAAAAATAAATAAATAAAATATAACTGCAAGCAGTGATTACGGGGGCCATGCAGTTTGCAGCTTTATCAGTTTTTGACGAATCGAAGTGTAAAGACGTTGAAAAATGACACGTTTCATCCTTTCATCTAGGGTGCTACGGTTCAAAACTTATTAGGCAAAACGCAAAATAGCTTATTACGGTGCCACCAACTGGCAGAGTGGCGGAATTTTTTTTTGCCTGAGTAGTGGGTGGGGTCCCGGACCTACCTGCCAAATTTCAAAGTTGTAGCCCGCCCAGAGCCGGATTTTTATGACACTCGGTGTGTGTTGTCGCAGTCCTATGCCAAGCCGACCACATTTATTTGTATATTACAGAAAAATGAAGACCTAAATTAAAAATATGCTCGATAATAATTAGAGAAGAGGGTCTTGGGATTCAAATGATACCAGTTGAACGCAGATTGGACAAAAATCCAGGGACTAGTTCGAAAAAGATGGGTTTTCATTTTATGCAAATTAGCAAAAAATCAAATATGGCAGAAATGCGAGAGATGTGAGGGTCTAAAGAATTTGTCTTAACCCAAGGAATAAGATGATATAAGATTTTTGAGAATGGGAACTAGGGTTCAAAAATTATTAGAAATTTTTTTTTGGAAAAACGCAAAATAGCTTATTTAGGTGCAATTTTTTTTGCCTGAGTAGTGGGTGGGGTACCGGACCTACCTGCAAAATTTCAAAGCTGTAGGTCTTATCGTTTTTTCTCCACAACGCGTTTAAAGGCAGAAAAAAAATAAATAAATCAGCACAATTCCAATAGGGTTCCACGCAGTGTTCCACTGCATGGCCCCCTAATAATAATAAATAAAATCATAGTAATCAAGTCATAAAATTAAATTAATCATGACACTGATCTGAGGTCAAATCGCCCAGCCCTGAATTCTACCCACGCGCGATAAACGTTTTTGGCTAGTTTTAGGGGTAAAAACTCCATAGTGGGCATGAAATGAGACTGACTTGTTGGGGTATTTGCGGAAAATGTCCCTGATGACCACGATGGCCTCCTGGACCACGTAGTTCACCTTGGTCTGGATGAGGTCCAGAAGGGTGCTGACGCAGCGTTCGGCAGATTGCTAGCGGGTGACAAAGAGAGAGAGAGTTATTTAACAATGACCGAACGTCCCCGCAGAGGCCGAGGCACTAAATTGCAAGGATAAGTGATGACTAATAGCTGCATTTGGGCAGTAAATTACAGGTGCTAAAAGCTTCATTAAAAGCGGGGTTTTTCGCAGCTCTGTGATAAAGGCTAAGTGCCTCGGGGATCTGGAGTCATTTTTTATTGTCGTTTTCACTACCTCCACTTTGATGGCGCAGCGCCCGATGGCTCGGACGGCCTTGCGGACGAAGTCCACGTCCACCTCGGTGGCGTACTCCTTCAGTTCGGCCAGCACCTGTAAGCGAGACGCAACCTTTTCAGCAAACCCGAGACGACAGGGTTTCCCCACGGGCTACTACGGCAACTCTTCCGGAACGGTGAAGGCTATTAAAGTCCGAGAGTCAGAACGGGAGCTGACTTCCCGTCCAACGTCAACGGTATTTTCAGGTTCTGGTAGCTGTTATTGGGCGGGAAGTAAATATTTTATACATCACATCCAGGAGGGAATGAACACAATCACCAAGTTCTGACCATACCCACAAAGAGAAGAGACGGCAGTGGAGCCACCCTGTAATTACTCGACATCGGCCGCGATAATCGGTCAACCCTTACAGTTATCACTATCCTCTAATACTAATGACCGGTAAAAAGCATTTAGTCTGACCTCCAGACCACAGACGTTTTACCACAGACAAAAGTCAGAGTGACAACAGGTTTTTAGAGTCCACCTCATCAATAAAGGACACAAGGACCCACAGAAGCTGCCTTACCTGGGCGATGTTGGCCTGAGAGGCCAGACGGATCATGATGTCCAGTTTCTCCAGCTTCACGTAGATGGGGTCGTTGTACTTGACGAAAAACACTTTGATCTCCTGCTTCAGGATCTCAGGCCTGACGAAAACACAAAGACAAGCACACATCTGTGTAAGATCTTGGGTTGACATTTACGGCATTTGACAGACTCTTATCCGGAGCCACTTCTATTTTTTGCCTTATTACAGGAAAAACAGCAACTTGGGGTTAAGGGATCTTGCTCGTACCCCTTTTCCACTGCTCTGGTTCCCGTGCCGGTTCCCAATTTTGGAACCAGTGCCGCACTTTTCCACAGGAAAAAAAATTGGTGCCGG
>JAVGVS010001818.1:0-14945 GCA_032718565.1 Distichodus sexfasciatus
TCTCTCTCTCTCTCTCTCTCATGTATTTCTCTCTCTCTCTCTCTCTCTCTCTCTCTCTCTCTCTCTCTCTCTCTCTCTCTGTCATGCTCTCATACTGTCTGTGTCTGTGATTCTCTCTCAAGTTTTCCCATGCTGTCTCTGAGTGTCTGACATCTCTCTCTCTTTCCCTCTTTCTCTTATGTCTCTCACAGTAGTAAGCGATTGGATTGTGTGCGTGCGTGTGCGTGCGTGCGTGCGTGCGTGCGTGTGCGTGCGTGCGTGTGTGTGCGTGTAAAACAAAGTATCTCCTGCTCTGTGTTGGTGAGTCAGCTCCCAGGCCGTGCCGTCTCCTCTTACTAGTCTTTCCCGTAAGTTCACATGGACTCAGACTCTCCACAGTGATGACACGACTATTTTTAAGCCAGTGTAAGCAAGACCGGCAGCAGCTCGGCCTTCGAGTTCGATTGAAGGCAGCAACGTCTGTGCTTTGCTTAGCTTTTTCTTGCAAATCATAAATTGGTCAGGTTATGTGCAGTTCCTGTCTGGGCTTTGAATCTGCACGTTCAGAACCAGAACTTACTTGACAAATTCACCGGGTGCATTAGGAGCGTTTGAATCAGCAGGCCGCTGCTTTGCTGCACAGCATTTAGCCTTGTCTCTCGAGGCTTCCATTAGACTGTGTGTCTGCGTGGGGGGACAGGAGAGAGCATATCCAAGAGGAGGCCTGAGTGGTTTTCCTGTATGTGTAGGTCTGTGTGTGTAGGTCTGTGTGTGTGTGTGTGATGGTGTGTGTGTGTGTGATTTTGTAATACTCTCTCAAGCCATGGGAAAGCCCCAACAAGCTTCGACATGCATGCTCATAAATCACCTCCCGCCATAGCTAAAGATGTGTGTGTATGTGTGTGCAGGCAAGCGAGTGTATTTGTGCATGTGTAATTTCTATCCAGCAGGTAAAACCATTAGAGGTGGGAATACTGAGGTGAATACTGAGGTGAATACCCCAATACTGAGGTGGGAAGCGGGTTGAGTTCCATTTGGTCCTGTCAGGATAGTGAGGCTGAGGTGCCAGACGGTCGCCTGAGTGATGCCTAGAATCGTCATCGCACATATCCTTGATCACAAGCTCACACACACACACACACACACACACACACACACACACACACACACACACACACACACACACACTTTGATGGTGAATGTTGCTCTTACAGCAGTTATATTTAGGATAGAGATAAGGGAATTGCAGTCTTAGCCATCAGCTTTATTTAATGATGAACGGCGCACAAATAACAAAGTGCAGTGGCTTGTGTGTGTGCGTGTGTGGTGTAAAATCAACTTTTTATTAATACCTCAGGAGTGAAAAAGCAGACAACAAACCTGGAACAGTTCGTACAGACAGCGGGAAGGATGTGTAAATGTTCGGAGCAAAGGAACCTGCTCCGGATAGGGAAATATCTCTCTCTCTCTCTCTCCGTCTCTCTCCTGTGTGTACAGCAGGAATTTAGAACAAGTATTTCAAAACAGTTGGCAAGATCCTTACAAAGACCCCCCCAGGCACTTCAAATCCAAATGGAGAGAGAAGGATAACTCAAGTTGGATGACTAGCAATTATTCGTTGTGGTTTGTTTTGCAACTCGAGGTAGAATGCGATGAAATGTCAGTTTTAGCAAGTAAGCTCTAAGAGAGAATAAACAATTAAACAAGGCTCTTCACTACTAATTATTGTATAACACCATATGAATATTTCACGTCTTTCTCTGAGAACTGACTCCCTCCCTCCCTCCTTCCCTCCCTCCCTATTACTCCTTCCCTCCTTCTCGCCCTCCCTATTACTCCCTCTTCCCTACCTCCCTCCCTCCCTCTTTCTTCCTCCTTCCCTCCCTCCCTATTTCTTTCTCCTTCCCTTCTTCCCTCCTTTCCTTTTCCTCCCTCCTCCCTCCCTCCCTCCTTCCCTATTCCTCCTTCCTTCCCTCCCTCTTCTTCCCTATTCCTCTTTCCTTCCCTACCTCCCTTTTCCTACCTTCCTTCCTTCCTTCCTCCCTCCCTCCCTATTCCAGTTAGTGGTGTAATGGTAGGGTGTTTGCCCCGTCCTCAGGTGCTGCCCTTGTTGGCTGCCCACTTCTCCTTCACAGTTGGGTCAAATGCAGAGATCACATTTTGTTGTGGTGTCCCTAATCCCCCCTTCCTCGCTCCCTATTCCTCCCTTTCCTAACGGCCTGATGAGAATTATTCTCAGAAGTACTGCAATCAAGCAAACAATTAACCTGCGAACAATGCCATCTCTGATTTAAGGAAGTCTTTCGCAGCACTGGTCGTTATGGGCATGAGGAAATAAGACCGAGATCAGAAGGGAGATTGTAACACACATGATTAAAATGGAAAATAATTTCCAACAGTTTACCAGCCTCTGTTTTTGGACTGAGACAGTTTTAAGTTAACGTGACAAAAAGCGCAGAACACAAAAAAGCAGCTGTGTCTGATTTCTGTACAAGAGACATGATGCATAGCAGTTTTGGGGAGACTGTGTTTCCCAGTGTACGTTGTCATAAAAAGTGAGTAGAACCCTTGCATTATCACTGTGCTCTGTAGCTGTACAGTTTAATGCATGCAAAGAGTAGACAGAAAATCTAGCACTCTACAAGGGTGCAGTCAGTTCCACACCCTTCTGAGTCATACACTATGCCTTACATACTCAGAGAGTTGTTGTACTGTAAAACTGTGTGCCAGCCTTTAAAGAATTATTTGAAGACTTTGAACACTTAGATTTAAATGTATTCATATCATGTATGCATAGCTTTTTCTTTGTCTTTTTGAAAACCAACTCATCAATTAATCAGAAAAAAATCAATTATCAAAAGTTAATTGCAGTCGTACCTCCCTTTTAACCAGTGTAAGCATCTGAACCAGCAGCGTCTTGGATGCGATGTAGTTCAGTTGGCCTTTGTCTTCTCACTCATCACTGGCTGTAGAGGTTTACCAGATGAGGACTGTGATAGACTTAATAACTTCCTTTTAGCCCAGTTCCTGCAGTTACTGCAGGGCAGAAGCATGAAGTTACAGATGGATTTGGATTTCGACGATCTTCAAATAATGTATTTTCATTTTTTGTTGTTTTTAAATCCCTCACTTTGCAAAGACCATCCAACACTCATTAGTGTGAGCAGTGTGAAATAATTATTTGTCATTGTGAAAACATCACAGCACACCACACCACACAGTGCATCACAACGAAGAAGAAATTTGCAGCTTAAAGTTCTATTATAAAGTGGAACAGCCTCAGCCGTTAGTCACCACTGGTGGCAAAGTCTCTCCCGTCTTTTAGCAAAGCCTTCACTTAAATGCAGCTTTTGGGAATTTTTGGGAATTAAAATTTGCATATAGTTTGATACTAATTCATAAAACATTTTTCAGCTGTAATGACCATCTTTATTTCCCTGCTGCGAGATAGTAAACAGCGATGGTCGCTATAAACTGACAGAAAAATGTGAAATTCTGTATTGTGACACATCGAGATTGATCGCAACTATTTGGATATTTTTGACCATATTCCTGAGCTCTGTATTCAGTTGCGTCTTGTAAATATACTTGAGTTTTTAGGGGTGCTGGGGTGCAGAGGGCAATTGACCTCTGATCCGTACTCCGTAAATATACGCGCTATACAAATAGCCCTAGTGTCTTGAGGACTTACAATAAAATCTTCTGATCTTGCTGTAGATCACTGATGAGCTTGTGCTTTACTTATTACATAACAAACACATGTTCGCTTATTGCTCCGACCTGGAATTATGGGGTACTTGAGTTGCATTCCCCCAAGTGACCCTGTGTGGAATATTCCCACCTCAAAAGGCCCTTTCCAAGCCAAAGGATCTCACTCTGCCTTGCCCTCCCCTTATTGCTCCTCCTCCAGAGAATCGCACACGCTCCCCCTCATCCTTCCTCAAGCCTGTCTGCCAACACCCTCCCTCCATCTGTGAGACTTGAGCGCCAGCTCTGCCTGGTACGACTTCCATATGTTAGGCTGAGCAAGCAATCGAAAATGAATCAAAACCGACATTCAGAACCTCATAATTGGCGTAATCTTGCCTGTGTTGGTTATTTAGATTTTTGACATTCTGTAAATTCTGTAAAAAATCTTTACTTTCCCACTTCAAACATACTAAGGTGTGTGAGTGATTGTCATTGTGAACACAGCACAGCACACAGTGCACCACAACGAAATGTGACCTCTGCATTTGACCCGTCCGTGAAGGAGCAGTGGGCAGCTTTTTGGCAGTGCTTAGGGACGGTACCTTGCTCATGAGTACCTCAGTGGTGCCTTAACCCGATCGGAACTTGAACCGGTGACCTTCCAATCACAGGGCCAGCTTCCTAACCGTTACGCTACCAACTAGCCCGCTCTGTCTAGTGTGTGACTACATCTGGGTCTGTTTCCTTCGTTTATTTTAAAATCACAAATATATGTATGCTTCCATTACAGGTATCCCAACTTTAACAGTACAAACCTTGTCAGTGAAATATGAGAGCAAAAAACACCCCCAAAACCCCAATACAAAGTGATCGCTCATTAATTGTACTCAAGGGAAAATGTTCACTTAATCGTGATATTGATTTGAGGTATCGTCATATCGCCCAGCCTTATCAGTCAGTCATGTTAGACCAGCCTGATCCACTGCAGCAGGAGAATTAACCCTTTGCTGGTGGGTAGAATGGGTCACGACTCCTCCATTTTTGCTTATTTGAAAGTCAAATATTGGCTGATGAATTTGTTTACCAATGTTCTCTCAAGTAAAATCTGGAGTTAATTTTTTAAAGAGTGTCTTTCACGGTTTTCTATTCCCCAATGTCCAGTTTTCCGCACTCAAGTCTCTTAGGGAATTCTGATCCTGCATGACAAGAAAATTGTAAGAAATGTGGCAGTTAAGTTGCTAAATCAAAGCCTGTATAGCTTTATGCTCTATCTTTGTGACCTCTGCTGATTATACTGTGCCGTCTGCAAGCTTTGCTCCAACTGGGAGACTGCTAATGTTTCAGTGTTTGTTGAGGGCACTGTGCTGAAGCCATTTCCTCTTTTAGACCTTCTACTGTTACTTTAAAGTTCCCCATGACTCTGCATCTAGAGTGTAGAAAAAGAAAAGGAGGATTTTCCTTGTGATGGGCACATATTTCTAAATAGGATTGTTGTCATAAAACTGATGTGGTCACTTATGATAAAATGCTAATTTAGTCGCGTTGAGGCCTGCGTTTAGGATGGGCCCCAATCAGCCAACAATCATACACTACAAACTAGGGCTGGGCAATACATAGATTCAGAAAGTCTAATTGACATAATCTTGCTGATTACTTGTAAAAGCCTGTTAATATGTATTATTTAAATTAAATTGTTAGTTTCCCGGGCGGCACATTGGCGCAGTGGTTAGCGCTGCCGCCTCTCAGCGAGCAGGTCCCGGATTGGCCGTTCTGGGTGGAGTTTGCATGTTCTCCCTGTGTTCATGTGGGTTTCTTTCAGGTGCTCTGGTTTCCTCCCACAGTCTAAAAGCATGCACTATAGGTTAATTGGTGACTCGCAAGGTGTGAGTGTGTGTGCCCAGAGTTGTTCCCCGCCTTGCGCCCACAAGTTCCCGTCATAGGCTCCGGACCCCCCTCCACCCCAGTTGGGATTAAGTGGCGCGGATAATGAATGAATGAATGTTAGTTTCCCACTGTGTATTTATGTAGTGCCCCTTTAAAAACACATTTTATTATGTTATTTTCATTAGAAATATGTCCCATGAGGACAAAAAACAAAAACCCCATAAAGAGTGAAAATGTTCAATTAATCATTGATAATACTTGATTTGAGCTCATGTTACCCAGCTCTACTACAAACTGTGTTTGCTAGAACGTTTTAAATTTATACATCGCAGTAGCTTTTTTGTCAAATGATCAAAAATGACCAAAAATATCATAGCCATCATCATAGCCCCTTTAAAATACCATTTTTAATTCCTGTGCCTCCTCCATCTAATAATGATGGTGCATTATTTTAAATTAAGGGGAAATATTTGAAATAATTGTGATTGTTTATTTTTAAATCTCCCCAGACCTACTCCATGGATTTCTCAGAGTTTTTTTAACATTTGAAAGATCATGTTGCCTGTTAGATTATTTGTTAGTTTTTTGTCCCCCCACAAGCCATCAGACTCCTAAACACACTGCCTACGCACCTACCCCACCAACTTTATTTTCACATATTACTGATTGTAGTTTTCTGCACTTGACTGCTGTTACGATATTTGGTGATTGAACTCTTCTGATAGTTAGCTTAGACTTTATAAAGACACTGTTACTATTAAATGGATTGTCTGTTTAGAATTTTCATATTGCGCTGCTGCAGATCTTAAGCACATTCAATGCAAAAGACAATTCCAGGACTGTAACTGTAGTTTGGATATCGTATGTAACTAAACTGCACAATTGTCTTTTTTTCTACTTCCTGTTTAAAATGTATATTTTATAGTCTTTTTATATATGCTTATTTTATGTGCATTTTTGTTCTTTGTTTAAAAACTGGAGCTACGTCGTCTTGTCTCTCTTCTCTTTTTATACTCCTCTACGTAGCTGAGGTGACAAAGTTAACTTTGACTTTTTGGCTTGACATAATAACAGCATCCTGTTTTTGTTGTACCTTTTGGGTTTGAGCATCTTTACATCAAAACAAAATGCTTCTGCTGGGGAAAAAGAGTTTTTGTAGAATACAGGGATGTGTGGGTGTTATAAAGATATCAAGCAGCACTGAAACTGGCTTTGTAATGTTGGGTTGCAGAGGGTTAAAGTTAACTCATTTATTCTTTGCTTCATTGGTGATATAGTTCTAAAAAGGCTTAGTCAGTTATGCTGTTAGTTGCATTGCTAGTACTTTGGCTAAAAGTTATATTAATGGACTCGGTATATTTCATTAATTAAGCACATCAGCATTTATTTACATTTACAGCATTTTAGCAGATGCTTTTATCCAGAGCGACTTACATTTCTTAATTTCAAGGACAGTTCCCCTGAGAGCAACTTAGGGTTAAGGATCTTGCTCAGGGACTCAATGTTGGTAACGCCAGAGGTCGGATACGAACCCACAACCTCTTGGTCCTAAGGCGAGTGTCCTACCACTAGGCCACCAACACCCAGGACCATGATTTTCTCTAGCTTGTAGGTCGCACATTATGTAATATTGACCGGGCAAAAGTTTGCTTGTCATTTCAGTCTAATTTTAGTCCCTCGGCTATTTGTGTCCCGCTCTATTATATTATTTTTTTTTGCTTCTGTTAGATTTCTATACACTGGAGCCAAAGGAAATGACATGAGCCGACTCTGCCCTAGTGTAGCGTGAATGTGATGAAAGTGAAGGAAGTGTAGTAAAGTGGAATGTTGTGTAGCTGGTCTCCAGTCACACGCTCAGGTTACAGATAGGGATTGTAGTATTAAAACACCAAACTTCAGCCTCTATAAACTTTTAGAGGTATTTATGTCACAGTTGAAGGAATGTTTCATCACTACAGCTCTCCCGTAGTGTCTTCATGTTGAAATACAGCCGCATGCTGTTACAACACAACTGTCTCACTGCAGCCAGACCTCTAGTGCTGATTTAGTGAACGTGAGCAATTATTTGTCGTCGTGAACACACCACAGCACAGGACACAGTGCACCACAACGAAATGTGACCTCTGCATTTGACCCATCTGTGAAGGAGCAGGGGACAGTTGACATGGTCAGTGCCTGGAGAGTAGAGCTTGGGGACCGTACCTTTCTCATGAGTACCTTTAACAGTCTGGGATTCAAACCAGCAGCCTTTTGATCACGGGGCGAGCGCCCCCTAAATGTTGTGCTTCAGTTTTCTTTTGAGGGTATGAGAATTAGGGCTGGGCAGTTAAATGAAAATGAATAAAATCTGGCATTCAGATTCTCTAAAAAATGTAATCTTGTCCATGACAGTTAGTTTGTTAATATTAAAAATTCTGTTAATAGTTAAAAAGCAGTTCTGTTAATAGCTTCCCCAGTGTGTGTTTGTTATATGTATGGTGTAAACGTAACACATGCCACACAAAGGAACGGCCATCATATATATGTACCAGGATGTGGAAGAACCTTGATGCTGATTGAGTTTCCTTAAATAATGTCCTTCTAGTGACCATGATTTCCTGTGTACCTCTCTGCCTGAAGAACTCGCTGAACCTTATCTGCTTGTTTGTTGGGTTTACGTGCGGAAAATATCCCAACATGCAACAAATCTCCCTCTTTGTACGAAAAAGTGACACATTTGTGGTGTTGGAGTATTAGGAAGTGGTCAGTGACTTATATGCGTAAATGTAGTTTCAATGTCGAGTATGTACTATGTGAGGATGGGTATTTGAATTGCTAAGTATCCACAAGTCACCATCTCTGCATTCTGCTGGAAATCTTGGAGGCAAGACATGCTCCACGAAAATATTATTTCACTTTGGAAATTTTTTCTCCTAAAAACATATTCAGAGGAAATTTTGTCATTAGTAGTACAAATGTTCATGATGTGTGAGTGGTGCCTGTTCTGTCATGTCACATACAGCAAATTCCGACAATAATGAGTTTATAATGAGTCAAAGTCAAAGTAAACTTTGTCATCTCTGCTATATACTGTACAGATACATAGAGAGACGAGACGACGTGGCTCCAGTTTTAATAGTGCAGAAGGAAAAAAAGGGAACAAAGAACAATTAAGGCACATGGAATAAACAATAATAAATATAGTGCAAAATATACATTTTAAGCTAGACATGGAATATTAAATATAACTTTAAACTAGAATTAGAATTAGAAATTAGAAATAGAGGTAGATAGAGAGACAGTTTGGATGCAGTATTACCTACAATGTGGAACTGACTTTTACACTTTTACACTGGATGTGCAAGGGGTTAGAAACAGTTATAGTATGAAAAGAATTCTATATCCAGTCTATTTATACATTCACTGTTCAATATTTGTGCAAATAGTGGCAGCAGTGCAAAAACATTTATTGCAGTGTTGTGTCAACAGTCATTTGAGGAGGAAATGGTCCGTATAGCAGCAAAAATAAAGTGCATCACCCCGACGGTGATGTGTAAAGTGCAGTGGCGCAACAGAGTCAGTTAGTTCACAGTCCGGGTGTATGTGTGGCGGGGGAAGTGTGAGGGCACACTGAGTACTTAATAGGAGTTTAACGAAACATTGATCTACTTCGATACCATGATTTGGTGACCAATGAGCCCATAGCATTAATCCAAAATAAATATATCAGTCATACATACTGCAATGTGACTTTACATTGAACATTGATCACTGGTCTGTTTTCCTTAAAAAAAAAAAAACTTTATTTAAATTTATTTATAATTTTATCAATTCTCTTATCGATTCCTGAATAGTTTTTAGAGTGTGAAAAAAGTAGTTCTACACAATCTTCCACACCAAAAGCAACCTCTCCCCCCCCCAAATGACGTCTGCACAAGACCATATACAGAGTTTTTATTATGCAGACATATTCTATGGCTTAGTGCTATGAAGAAAAATAAGGTTAGTGCAGGAATCGCTCAGAAGAATCGATAACGTTGGAGGTGTATAATTACTATGGAATTAAGTCGGAACCGGTTTTCTATTCCCACCCCTAATATTATCTTATATTGATCGCTGGCTCCTGAACTGAATCGTAGCAGTGTGATTATCGGTAGACGCTGGATTATTGCCTGTTAAGCCTGTTATTGCCTTTGCAAGTATCAGGGATTTCAGGATGACAGTGGTTTGAAAGCATAAAATAATCCATTCCCAAACAGCAAGACTGTTTCTGGCCCACAGGGAAAAAGAGAAGACGTGTTTGGGGAAATTTGCCATCTGCAATAAATTCATGAGAATGTCTGAGACACAGAAAATGTCAGAAAACGTAATCAGGGTTTTCCCAGTTCCCTGTTAAAATAAATAAGTAAATAAAGGGTATTTATGTAATTTGGAACGATGTGGTCTGTTTAATGGCTTGTGACTTTGGCTGTATATTGATTTGTTAGAGGACGCTTGGTTCACTTCCGCCGACCATCAGCTGTGGAATGGCCCGGCTGGGCTGAGATGTGCAGCTGTACTCATTAGTGCAGGACACACTCGGCGTGAATAGAAATGGGAATCGTCTTGGCTCCCTGCTCGGCCAGAAACACACCACACCCTTCTCATTCGGGGGAGCTCGTGTTAAGACAGAGACTGGACAACATATTTATAGTATATTTTCCTAAATGCTATGTGGTCTGTTTTTTGCGGGCGAGACTGTACGATATGCATTTAGCAAAGTTCCGTTGATGGACCTGATTGGTGCAAGGATAACGTTATATCCTGTCGGCTTGAGTCTTCCCTCTATTAGTTTTTTAATATTTGCATTAAATTCATTATTCATAAAGGTGACCAAATCATCTGGGAATGTGTTGAAAAAGAAACAAAATGGTATGAATTTAAAACCGATTTCAGTAGTCAAACTGGATTGCATGTCTCTGACCACCGGGGGCTGCGGACCACCAGTTGATGACCCCCGGTGTGCAGGAGCAGTTGCTTTAACTACTTTAATAGATTTACCATTAAACTGAAGAAAACAGCATGCTTCAATGGACTCCCTTAAAGATATGGTTTGTACACAAACATAGGCAAGTAGTTTCAAATTTTGTGTAAGAAACACAGTCCGCCAACTGCGTCAGGCTATAAAGATTAGGGATGCACCGATCCAAGTTTTTCAGTTCCATTACCGATGCCGATACTTGGGCTTTGGGTACTGGCCGATCCCGAGTACCGATCCGATACCAGGTTTTTTTATAACCTTTACAGTCCTAAGATAATTTGGGACGTTTGTCTATACCTTTGTTATTAGACTTATTATAGTGTTTGTGTAGAAGTTAGCCATACACGCCTTATGTTATTATGTTTAGGACGTAAGGACAGTGTCTGTTTTATTGGATGAAGAGATATTTTATGTCTTAGTACTATGAAGAAAAAATAAGGTTAGTGAATAAAATTATTTTATAACAAGTAATGCATCTTTCTATATTTATTTTTTACTCTCTAACACTATAGAATGTAAAAAAAGTGTTTCTGAATAATTTACTAATTTTAACCTATACCTTACTATGGACTCATTTTTGACATAATGGCGTTCCACACGTGAGTCGTTGGGCCTAACAGCGTTCCACACAATGACACGTCAAACTCGCGTCTCGGAATTAACAATGAAAACATCAAGTAAACGGCTGCGTTGTGAGTAGAACGCTGGTTGTTTTTGCTATTTATCAGCTAAAATATAAGTTTAGTCTGTAATAAAGAGGAAGATTTGACAGAACTGGAACGCTTTTGTGAATGTTGGACTTTTCTGTGAGAGACGCGCACTAACAAACACAGTGAGGAACACAAAGATGGCGAGCAAGAGCTGGTTAAAGAAAATAAAAGAATATAATATAATTCTGCTTATTGTCATTTCTATATGTAGAAATTAGTGTGAATGTCGAGCGAACTGAGCGTGCACGCATATGCAACCGTAGAAAACCAACCATTTGAGTTGTTATCGGACCGATATCCGGTCCACGTATCGGATCGGTACATCCGTAAGAAAGATGCTAAGCAAGAGGTGGGACTTTAGTCACTCTGACTAATGCGTTTAGGGCGTGCCCCGATCTGTGCAAATGACACACTACAAACTGGGTTTGGTGGAACCTATTCTGTTAGTATTTAACACACATTTTTAGGTAATACATGATAATTGTTTGTATCATGGCACTCTGTATATTGCCCAGAACAGGTGTTTTGGGTGGTGCAGATAAGGAAAAATACGTTACCCAGAGGAGATAGAATGATGACAGATACAATCATTGACCGATCAAAAAAAAATTGTGGCAGTTAGGGAGTTGCCCCTATGATCGGAAGGTTGCTGGTTGAAGTCCGGGACCAGTAAAGGTACCATTGAGGTACTCATGAGCAAGGTACCATCTCCAAGCACTGCTCCCCGAGCGCTGCCAAAAGCTGCCCATTGCTCCTTCACAAATGGGTCAAGGGCAGAGCTCACATTTTTCTTTGGCACATTGTGTGCTGTGCTGTGTTGTGTTCAGAATGACAAATAATCACTCACCTAAATTCACTCACTTAAATAAGACTAGCAAAATATTCTTTAATTGACCCCCTAGAGCAGTGTGCTCTGAGCACAAGATTTTTGTGATTATTTAAAATACTTTTACATTTAAGATAGAGCTGGGCGATATGAAAAAAAAAATCTTATCACGATATTTTTTGGCATATTGATCGATTTTGATAATTATCACGATATATTGTCATATTGTGGGAGGGATTTGGATTCTTATACAGACTGAATGAACAAGTTAAAATAATCAAACAATATTAAACAAATAATTTTCAACAAATTTCTACTTAAAGCGCTATGAGCACTGCAGCAAAACAATCTTTTTTTCCGCTGAAGGCGCTTAGCACTCATAGGATTTGTTTTAAAAATAGCTGCTGCCAAAGAATGGCAAAAGAGAGCCGTCAACACCTCACCTCCAGAGCGCTTTCTCAGTGCTTGTTGTTGCTAAGTTACGAAAAGCCTCATCAGGTACTTTCACGTTCGTATTTTATTATTTTTTTCCCAGGCGGACGTAGTCAAGGTGGGACGCATTTGTTGTCAAAGCGGCCGCCGTAACTATAAAGCGCCGCGGGAAACCCTACATTTTCATCCCCTTCTTCACTCACCACGGCGTCCTGGTTGCCTGACATCTTTTCTTAGAGCCGCGATATACCTAACGCTATGTGACTGGTGCGCTTGTGGACGCTGCTGGTACGCGAGCACTGTACTGACTATACTTGCGCGCATACTTTTTATTAATCTTGAGGATTCCAACAGGTGGCAATGTACACCGTAAAAGCGTGCAATCCGCCGTTAAGTAACAGAAGAGGAGGAAGTAGTAGAAAGCGGCAGCGCGAGTAAACATTTTGCTGTGAAATGAGGCAAGAAAGATAACAGTTATTTGCAGTGCAAAATAGACGGCGAAACCGTTCAGCCGAGTTGATGGTAAACAACGATGCTGACGTCAGGTGGCAGAACTTTAACATATAGCCGCCCCAATTAACGCTCAGCGGCCGCGTCTGAACGTTAAGTGTATTTCGGCACGCGACCACTTTGCTAATGTTTACCACGCATCTTCTTCATGTGCTGTGAGCAAACTTGCATCATTGGCCGCGATTGGCTTTTGTGCTGGCGTTATGCCAAGCTACGTGGTCGGCCAAAGATGCGCTGTCACATAGTGGACAAACAAGTGTGATCGAATTTTATAGCTTCCGTTTATCATCGTCATCGTCATCACATTTTTCTCGATAAAATATCGAGATCGTTTTATCGGCCAGCACTAATTTAAGACGTTTTTGTGTTGTGAAAGTGATTTGTGTTGTGACGAGTCTGAGCTGTAAGAAAGTCTTTTGTAAATAGACCACGCTGCTTCCTGTCCGCCTCAGTTGTTTACAGCATTACCTTCCTTTAACCGCAGATAAGGAGCCCTGGTGGTTCAGGCCGTTCCTGCTGCGGTCTCCATGTTGGTATTGCACCGGGACTTGTTGAGCTATTTTGGTCTCTGTTTGTATGTTTACGAAACCTTAGGTGATGTCAAGACTGGGCTACTTTAGGAAGGGCATTTCCTCATTTACAGGAAAGGTGGGACCAGGTGTTAGTTGCCAGATTTTTGTGACCAATTTCAGACGTCCTTAAGGGTGCAGGGATGTGTATGTGAGGCAGCAGCTTACTCCTCCTACCCTCATGTGCGAGTAGCGTTTTTCTCATTTCCTCATTTTAATACTGATTATATTAAGCTTGGTTGTCCAGCAACTAGGCAAGTTCTCCTCCCTGGTTGACTGTTTACTGGAGGTTAATAAATGGCTATTAGCCAACTACTACAAGTTAAATGTGACCCTCCACGGCAAACCAGTCGCTTGTTGCAACGGCGGTTTCCGAGAAAAACAAGCGTTTATGTTGCGTGGGGTAAAATTTGGAATTTTTTTGTTTTTAGCGTTTTGAAACAGTGGAAGGTCTATACTGTATTGTTGTGAATAAATTTCACTGAAAAACTTACCCTTTTCATCCTAAAAACGTGACTTTCTTGAGGTGAGGAATTCAATTCCAGCAGAATGTTAAAAGTTTCTGTTTTGACCGCTCTACTTCAATATTTACGGTAAATCCACGGGTTGACTAGCGTGAAGATATTTCTCTGGAATCCATCGCCGTCTCTCGAGTTCAGTTAACCTAACGCAGGTAGGCTATCCGTGTGGCTGTGAATGCAGCGTAGGCTACCGTAAACGCACACGTAGCCGCGACCGCACCAAGCGTCTGTGAGTGCTACGTCGATAGTCAACTTCAAAGGCAGATTTCTCTGTTTCTCACTTGGCGTGACAGGAGAAACCCGACTCATTTGAATGTTGATATCTCAGTCATATGTCGTCCGATTCATTTGATATAGGTATCGTTTTGAAGCTTGATTTATGCCCTTTCATGCAAACATAACTAAATTTTGAAAATTTGCGACAAGCGACTGGTTTTGCCGTGGAGGGTCACAAATGTGAAGAAAACTGAGGTTTTGGTTTTACCCTTCGTGACCTCGACTCGGCAGTAACTTTTTCTCCTCTCATGCGTTGTTGCGTAATTGCGGTGTTATTTGTGATCAGTCTTTGTGCTTTGATGCTCATGTTGAGTCTCTTAGTTGATCTTGTTTTCTGTAGTTGAGAAATTTTCCAAATTGTTAATGTCAACAGAAATGCTCATGCACATAGTCATGTGTATCCACAAACAGATTAGGAAGGTCTAGACAATTAATTGAAAATTAACTACGACTGACATTCAGAACCTCGCGTTCATGTACTGTCCATTTAAAAACATACTATGGTGTGTGTAGTCACGTGACTCCGCACCGTCCAGTCTGCTGTTTCCT